>JASDQU010436909.1:59899-96142 GCA_032191745.1 Picea mariana
CAGTCGAGGCATCCTCTGCTGAGACCTCCCCTTCATCGTGTCCAGCTTCCTCTTCAATCTCGGGATCGCTGAACTCTACCGCATCGGCTCCACGCCTCTGGGTGGCCTCCATATCCTCGAGTCTCGCCCTGAGATCTCGTATCTGACGTTCCATCTCAGCATTCCCTGCTAGATTCCTTGGCTGCCTGCCTCTCCTCCGGGCATCCCTGTCCTCACGACCAGGTGATTGCCTCTCTCTTCTGGGCGGTATTATGTCTGCTCCTCTATGCTACCTGAACAAAGAGAACCTTCTTTCCTGCTCTGATACCACTCTGGCGCAAACCACGCTTCGCTTGCCACTCCCACCAGTGGCCGGTCGCTTTACCAGGACCTTCAACCGATCGGCTCGAATAAATGATGTTCTTCCTGCTCCCCTCGGGAGTCTTTACCCACAGACTTCACTCCTCCCAATTCTCCCTGGTTTGATTGTCGGGGAATCGGCTCTCGCGACTTCGCGAGTCCCACGGTTGTAGGCTTAATCCTCGGATCGCCGAGGTCCGATATTCCTGGTCAACGCTGACCTTACTCGGGTGTTGGAACCTCGCAATATCGCTGACTCGCGACTCGCGCTACCATATCTTCGGAAACCCCACTACCAAGGTCCGAGACGCCGAGATGCCGACCCACTCGCTTTCTCGCCTTTCGCTATCTTACTACTAGCGCGCCGTATCCTCGAACCCTTTAATCTTCGAGACCCAATGTCCCGAGATCGTCCTTCACCTCAAACCTACGGCTCACGCCATGCACGTGATTTCGCGACATCGATCCTCGCGTCCTCGTGTCCGCTTTGGCCAACCTATCAACTCCGTCCACGCGAACCACCGCTATGCCCGATCTCCGGGTGAGGTAGAGACCTTTAAAGTTCTCCTTACTGAGTTCGAGTCTTTGATTCTCTTCCTCTATGAAGAGATCTCTGCTATACCATCTTTGTACTGTGCGACTTCTCTTGGGTCGATCTCCACAGTGAAATAAGGGGTTATCCCTCCTGAGCTCTATCACCTCAGATCCTTCCCCTTCTCGGACTTGTTATCGAGACTCAAACTCAACCTGCACGCACCTGCACGGCTTGAATAACTCGACTCAACTCTGAGCAAAGTAGAAGGAGAGTTCTACTGCTTAGCCCCCTCAACATACGCTATGTGGAGGAACTCGACTGCACTCTATGCAGGAATATCCTGGCCTAAACAGAGAAACAATTGAAACTCATTCTTTTCGATACTCGGCTTCTAATTCTTCCACATGATAACATACACAACATATGAAAGAAGGATATACCCAGAAACAAAGATACAAAGACATAATACCAACAACACGCAAGGGATAGTCATGTCCATGGGATGGAATTCAACTCAACCACCCTTGAGTGATGAGGGTAAGAACTTTCCTATCGAACCGCCTCTACGCACTCTATGCGGAGGGATTTCAACTGCACTCTATGCAGGAGACTCCCGGTTCAATCAATGGAATGAACGAACTTAATCCCTCCTTTCTCCCAGGTTTCTAATCTGCCATGAGATCACGTATGCAACATATATAATGAAAGCATAACAAGAAGCAAGCATACAACAGCATAAGATTAACAAAATACAGAGAATAACCACCGCCATGAAATTGAATCAAATCTCTCTTATTAATTCAATATTTGTACATGGGGTCTTGTTCAAGCTCTCTGTTCTGCTCTCCTGCTCTTCTCCTCAATACTAATGCTGATACTAYCCYYTTYGATMATACAAGGGAGGGTGTCTATATCCGGTTTTCCCTCTCAAAAAGCTAAATTGTCAAATCAAGACATAATGGTCTTATCTACCTRHACTAAATCTAACCTCTCTGCATTAAATMTAATAAGTGCCTCTGYTGTACCAGGACGAGAGCTTATCTACTCGCGGTCTATTTCAATATACAAGTACGCCTAAATATAGAGGCTTTTATGTAAACGGCGGCGCTCATCAAAATGGTCATAACTGTGATGCTGGCGTCACCCTGCGGTCTTTTTTTCTTTTCTCCACATGCAAACTCGTATGACGAGGTGTGGATGCTCCTGCATCAAGAAGGAGTAAGCAGCATAAGAAGGAGTAATCTACGGTTGAAGTGACCGAAAGTGTTGGAGAAAATCAATCAGTCTGGTTAGACTCTTCTTTAAAGGCAGAGATCACTAAGCTGAGGTAAGTCTTCAACTAAGATAAGCATGTCTCAACGAGTTTTGAATAGACGATAGCGTAGGTAAAGAGTGCAAGAGATGATAGGCCTGTTCTTCAACGACCCTTTTTACAACATGTTAACTGCTGTCATCACCCTTTTGTAATTTTGTGATTAATATGATTATATAAATACAGAAATGGTTTATAGACTGTTTTATTACAATTTCTATCTGGTGATGTTATGACTCTTCTTTTCTTTTATGAAAATTTTTTCTTGTAATCTTATATTTTATTTTCATCTGTTTAAATCAAAAGAAATTAAAATTTGGAATTCTTTTTAATTAATGTTTCAATGCGGTTATGTGTTTATTTTTCTTTTATTATTATGCAATTTAAACTCAGAATCCTCGCCTTCCAAGCGACTTCGCATGCATTAACTTGACCTTTTAATTTATATTATCGTGCATAGAAATATTACAAGGTAAAACGCTTCTCCATGCACCTAAATCTACTGTGCATTTCTTCTTCATCGTACTGACTACTTATGTGCACTACTTTGGCATTGTGCACCAATATCCACTGTGCACAGTTTCGATACTGTGCACCAATATTCTGCATGCATTTTCGTCCTATGCATGCACCATGTCAAGTTTAACATATTCCTTTGTGCTCAAATATTTGCGCACACTACTGAATACAACGTCATGAAACAACTTATACTCATACTTATGCGCATACCAACAAAACTCCTCTGCGTTAAGAAATACTTGCACACCCCATGTGTACCTTACTATGTGTGTGCTTACCATGCAAGGCTAATTTTAGCGCGTGCATCTACACATAATAATCTTCTGCATGACACCACAATTTACCGGGCACAGTAGCACACCAACGGTTTCCCGCGTGGTGCCAAATTTACCACTTGTGCCAGTACACCAACCTTTTCCAAGGACACTCTATGACTCTAATTCTGGTCACTTCGAAGTTACTTTTTCTATGAATATTCAATTCAATTGCACTCTTCTGGCCCATCCAAGCTCAGTGTTGAACTGAGGCTCTGATACCATACTGTAACGATCCCCCCGACCAACTTGAGGCCGGGGTATGCCACTCTAGAGAAACCACTCATGCTTTGACGCCAGTCGGTAACATTCCCAGCCATCAGGCCAAGCCATGCTACTCTAGGGAACACTATTGTTCCCATACTGTGGAACATACAGTAGCATACCTAGTCCACCTAAATTTACTCTTTAGATTGCATGCAACTAAAACATATACATAAAACACGCTTGTGAAAGATTTACATCTAAACATAAACAAACAATCACTTATATAACATAAGAATTTTATATTAAAATAATAGTAATTACCGATATGCATCATTTATAGAAAATTACCCATAAGCACAAAAGCAATCATGGTCACATATATGGTAAAATCGTAACATAGGCATGTAAATAACAAAACAACATATCAATAAATAATGCAATTGGTACTTATCTTAGAAAGGCTGTCATGAAATGCTTACAGACCATCCACGAACCTCCCAGCCATAGACTACATTGTTCATCACTCTCAATAGTGAATCACCCCTGAGCTAGGACTGAACTCCACCCAGGGTAAAGGGATTCCTATCCAGGATAAGGCTCATGGACAACAGGAAAAAATTTGTGTTAGGTGCTCACTCAACTAACAACCTACAACCTCTCATTCCCCACATGCTTGTCCCACCCAAGGAAGTGTGCCCCTTCTCTTCTCAACAGTCCCTCGGCTGCCCCACTTCCCTTCCAAGGCTTTAGCAATAGGTTGGACCGGAAGTCTCAGAGCACTGTAGATGGAGTTTGTCACCTACAGGAATAAATCTTCAACAATTCTCTTGGTCAGAGAACTGCTCACGGGCCTAACAATTTGCTTCATCAATCCCGCTCCAAGCTAACCAGGTACACCAACCAAAAAGGGTGGGGAAACAGGCTTCAAAAAGGTGAAATGGTTGTCTCAAGGATAACATAATGTATGAGTGAAATGGTCATGGAGTAATTAACTGGATAACTGAATGTGTTTTTGGAATCATTGTGAACTCTTTGTGAAAAGTGATGGTCACCATGATGGTCCCCCTTTGCCCCGTTCATAAGGTATTTGTGAGAAAAAATCCCCCCCTGAGCTAAGTTTCCCCACGATATGAATGCATGTCCCCAACTTGACACTTGTCATATTGAAAGTTACTTTTGTCCACTTGTACCCAACTTTAGAACTTAGGATAAACTAATTATCCATACTTCATGTTTTAGGAAATATTAATATAATATTCCCTTAACTTTTGGCCCTTCCTTTCCCTAACTGGTTTAGTTCAGTTCCCCATCTCTTTTATCATGGTCAGTCTACATGCAGTGATGTATTTTATATTAATCATGAGTCATGTACAAAGTAGGTGCATTGGCCCTTGACATCTAGGCGTTCCGGCCTGATACCAAAACATAAACATTCTGACTTATAATACTAGCTCACCGTCCTATAATGCATATCATATACATAAAGGTTTGTTGATCTTAGTATTGCACGCACTTTAGTTACTGCGTGCGGTATCCGCTGTCCTCAAGGTTGCGCACACCTTATTTACTGTGCACGGTATCCACTATCCTCAAGGTTGTGCACCTTTTAGTTACTGCGCACGGTATCTTATGAAGTGCATATTACCTCATTTTATTGCATAGTTCATGCGTGTACTATGCCACATGATGTGCATTATCAAATGAGGTCAAAACAACTCACCAACTTAATTATATTTATATTACATTTAAAATTGGGTTCAGTTGAGGGATATTACAATTGGCTGTCCTTCTTTTGTTGTTTCATCTACAATACATGCTCTGGCCTCAACCGGGATATCTGGTAGGAATATCCGAATTCCTCCAATAATCAGAATACTCCTATGATATTCCTCTTGGATGACAAGAGTATTTAAATTCTCATCATCTTCATTCACATGGTCTACAAACCCACATGAACCTTCATCTATCAACACTCCTTTCTAACATGAACTCCCAACAGAGTCCGTGAGACTCTCAGACAGTCTCATCTCTTTCCCCCTACCCACCTAGCAATTTGGGACTTCTCTAATTCCCACCTAGAAGTCTATGATATCAATCGAACCCATCTCATTTCCCTCTTGGAAATTTCAACTTCAATCACTCCTCCTCTGGCAGTATACGAGACCTTCCATTGATCTCTTTCCATTTCCCACCTGGAAACTTGAAAGTCCACTTTTGCCCACTCGGTAGTTTTCGAGATCCTCTGCTAATCTCATATCGTTGCCCACCTAGAAATATGAATTTCCACTGTTCTCCTTTTGAAAGTCTATGAGATCCTCCAATGATCTCATTTCATTGCCCACCTGGCAATTTGAAAATTCATCTCTGACCTCCTAGCAGTTCATGAAATCTTCATCTGATCTCATCTCCTCCTCATCACTGAGGTTCCTTCCAATTTCTGGCTCACAAATGGAAACCAAATATTCGTCTATGTCATTGAGGTTTTAAGCATGCCTCAGCCACTTCCTCCACTCTTTTTGTTGTTTTCTGGCCAACAACTTTCGAACATGCCATTTTACTTTCCTATTCAGAGGCCATTCGTACCTCCAACGTACCTATGCCTCTTGCTGCATATTCAATGTCAATAGTTCCATTCTCTCTCTTATCTCAACAATTTCCTCATCAATTTATGCTTTGTTTTTCTATTGGTGGTCTCCTCTTCCACCACACTCATGGCCTTTAGTAGCCATCTTATTTGCCTTCAACCCTCCTAGCTATCTATCATTTGTTGCACACCATGCAACAATATTTAAAGATCATCAGTACTCTGCCTCCTCTTCACCTGTTATCCACAAGTGAAATTCAACTTCTGATACCATTGATGTAGTCAGACTGTCTTATTTATCTCCTTCGCCTGAAATCTACAGACTAACTCAACGCTGATACCTCTTGATGATACCAAACTATCTCCTTTATCCCTTTCACCTGAAATCTATAGATGAAAATCAAATCTGATACAAATTGATGGTATCATAATATCTCCTTCTATTTTGCCTCCCTCTACCTACTAGTTACAGACAGAAAGTGGCTCCGATACCACTTGATGCAGAACCCCCTTCTCTCCTAAGGGATGCACAACCTCCCGGTCTATGGATCATTCAATATCCTCGAGCTGGAACAACTCTTTGGTTTCCTCCTGGAACCTCTGACAAATAAATCCACAGGTCCTTGTGAAACTCAACTTATGCGAAAAAGTGCCAAGCGAAAGCTTCTCTCACGCGACCATGGGCTGTGACCGCACGCCTAACAAAAGGCACTTCATATTTTGGGACCTCAGGTGTTCTGCATACAACCCACCCAACTCTCTTGAGTCACGATCTCCCAATTTCTGAATCCTCTAGGAGACCAGATCTAACGGTTTTTCTTTTTCCTCGATCGACGGCTACAATCGTATCGTGACATCGCGTGTCGGGGAAATGAACATGAGTCGACCCCAACTCTCTATTACCCGATATACTGATCTCTGGTTTTAAAACTTAAACTCTGCTAGCTCCTCCCTTAACCTCTTGTTCGTGTGACCCTTTCCTGTGACCTGGGGCTAATCCTCCGAGCATGTCGAGACTTTGCATTTAATGGATTTCTGATCTACCTTTCTCCCTTTGCCCGATATCTCAATTGACAATATCTCCTCGCCACAAATCAATGGTCCTGATTCTTCCATGATCTAACGATCCATATCACATTGGGATTTCACATATCAGGAACTCCTAATATGATTGATGTTCGTTCTCCCTACTCCTGAAATGTTGATATTTTGGAGCACCAAATAAATGGCTCGTGCTCCTCTAGATCTGATGGCCACTATCAAATCATGAACTTGGGCCTCACAAGTTCTCACAATTCTCCTCTTTGACTTCTTTGATGTGCCAGCCATGCGTCCCTTCTGATGGATGGTTTCGATAATGTCGGGACTTCGCGTTTGTGAAGCCGAAAGGATTCTCCCCTCAGATCTTTCGATCCCCGAAATGCCGATATTCTCCCTGGATGATCAATGGTCCAAATCTCTCTTTGGTCAATGACTGGGATCTTTTCGTGAGTTCGCATTTTGTGAATTCTCGCAAGTTTACCCTTTGACTCCTTTGAGTCATGAGTTGGTGAAATGTTGGTCGGCTACCACCTGTCTTCTGACAATGGATGGTCCCAATTATTTCAGGACTTCGCGACTTCGCAATTTGGCTCTCCTCCTATGCACTCTAAAGGACTAAACCTCATGCATTTCCTCCTGATCCAACGACTGTTTATCCACGTGCTTCCAGGTCCGACGGCTTAGATCTATTTCTGTTGTGTGCTCTCCTATGTGTCTGGATGTGATATTCAATGGTCCAGATCTTCTCCTCTATAGTTTATCTGACGACTACTCTATTGCTCCTCCCAAGCTTTGCCTTATTCCCCGACATGGAATATTTACAACGTTAGAAGGCCTCGACCTTTGATTCCTCTGTGCTCCCGATGACTTTGGGTCTCGTCTACGTTCTGTAAATGTTATCTCTCTTGATATTTGGAAACATAATTTATCCTCGGTCCTGATGCACACTTGCACTCTACGTGCAACTTCGTGTTATCTCTTCTGATATTTTCAACTCACTCAGTCTCTAAGGGACTCACCCTTCTGTGTCTTCTAAAAAACCTCTAGTGCCCTCTTGGCACATTCTGTGCTCAACCTCCTGAGCTTTGGAATTTGGAATAGGTCCACTCCTATGCACTCCTTGTGCTTGACCAATCTTTGACTAATTGTCTTTCAACACTTCATCTAAGTGTTGGCCTGGTGCACTCCTTGCACAAGTCTTCCTCCAGAGTATTCAACAACTTTGTATCAACCCTTTCACTCCTTGAAGGGATATAAGTGCCCTCTTGGAAAATTATTCTCAAGAACTCCTTGCTGAGCCAATAGAGTATTTAGTAACTCTGTGAGTGTCTTCTCCTTGACACTCCTCTGATCGCAGAACTTGAACCAAAGTCCTCTTTTGCACTCTTTGCACTCGCTCGATTCCCACCTGGCAGAGCTCTACAAAACATTAAGTAGTTCTATCTCTCTCTATTCTTTCTCTGCACAGTTCCTCCTCTAAGGTATTCAGTAACCTTGAGGTTCCTCTTGAGTTTATGATCACTCTGGTTTTCCCTCTTGGCATGTTCTTTTCGACTTCGCAGAGGTTAGATGCACACTCCTTGCATTGGCTACAGAACCTCCAATGTTTTGTTGTGCACTCCTTGCACAGCCTAAAGAACCCAAAATGATATTTTAAACTCAAACAAAGATAGATAAATATACCTTCCTACTCTAAATGAAAATAATCATACATCTACAACATTTATTCATGAATTACATAAACACATGAACAACAATATGCAGAAAAAACTGCCTTTGTATTATCTCTGTGTGTCTATACATATGATTACAAAAACTGGACTGTAACAAAGTCCCAGTTCTCTCAAGCTCTCTCTCAGAACTTCTAAGATCTCTCAAGGCCTCTCTCCTTACCTGAGATCTCTCTCTCAATTCTCCTAATTACAAAAGAGGTCTCCCACGATCTTATCCTCTTCACCGCCTTAGTGCCATCGCTATCTCAGTTACAACACCATACCTCGATGGCTACATTCCATAAATGTCTATCCATATCTAACTATGACCTGGGCCTACTACAGGAAACCATTTAAGGAAACCCTATCCACTACCTGTATAAAGGCCTAGCTTGGAATTTATCATCCTTACACCACGATAATTGGTATAGGATTATATTCAAAATTTTAAAATGGGAGGGTCGGCGCCTCTCCCTTTCTCCATCGTGCGTCTGTGTGTTGGTGTGATGGCACATTTGATAAGGTGTTCTTGCTATCAGTTCATTCCTCAGTTTTAGGTCTATGGTAAATTCCAATTCCCTCTCTGGGGACATCCTAGGTAACTCCTCCGAGAAGATGTCAGCAAAATATCTCACCACCAGAGGTTTTTATAGACCTTCCGCTACTCCCTTCTCATTTAATGCAAGGATCACATAAATCTTACATTCCTTGAACATGCTCTTCCGTAGCTGCAAGGAAGAGATGAACCTCAGAGAAACTCCCTAGTTCCAACCTACAATCATCAACCAAGCTCAATCGTTCCATCTTAAAGTTGAGTATTGCCTCATGCGATTCCAACCAGTCCATACCGATCATGATGTCATAAGATCCTAATATCATGATGTACAGGTTCGACCTGGTGACAAAATCTCCCAGGTTAAGGCTAGATCCCGTAACCTTCCCTTCAACCTTTTGTTTTTCTCCCGAAGCCATCTCTACAAAGATAAACTCATCCTGTTCGACTGACTTTACCTTAATTCTTTTTATCACTGCACCAGAAATGAAACTCTCTCTAGCACCTGGATCTATTAAAATACTAAGGAACTAGTCGGTGAAGGTACCTGACGTTTTGAGAACAATCGACTGGTGCTCTGCTTGGCAGTTATTCACCGCTGCATGAAACTGATGGGCCTTGCCCAAATCTCCCATGGTAGTGGGTTCGGTTGATCCATATGATCTAGTCCTCTCCACTGGGCAGTCGCGCTAGTAGTGTGGCTCCCCACATGTCCAAAAGCCCTTCTTCGGTCCAATACTCTTGGTACCCGAAGTAGAAGTTGACAGCCCACCGCCCTGGAATCCTTGTCTTTTCTGATGAATAGGCCTAAACTGTTGTTGTTGCATTCGACACTGATGCTAGTGTTGTGGTCCTCGGTAAGGAGTTTGCTTCTGATGTGTTGGTCACCAAGGTGTAGTGAAAGTGGATCCTCTATGGAAGCCACGATATCCTGGTGAATGTGTAATTGGTGCCTTATGTTATTGCACACCAAATGACACCTGCCCTGCTGGTCTCGCTGGAGTCCGGCTCTGAACCCCGCTAATAAGCTCTTCCTCTACTATGAGGGCCTTCTGGGTGACATCGTGCAAGGTATGAGGCATCATAATCCTAACCTTTGCACGTATGTTGACATTAAGGCCAAATAAGAACTTGTTGGCCTTAATTTTCTCTATATTAAGGTGCAGAGCATACTGAAACAACTCCATAAAATGGGCCTCATACTCGGGCACCGTATGACCGCCTTGTCGCAAGGCATTGAACTCGTTGAGTTGACACTCAATGAATTCCTCTTATAGGTACCTATTTCAAAACCATTCCTCTAATAGTTCCCATGACACGTCTTCGACGACCATGTTCAATTGTGGTAGGAGCATCTTCCACCAAGGAAGAGCACTCCCCTTTAGTTGAAATACTGCCATGTAGACATTCATGTTGGAGGTATATCCGCGAAGTGAAAATCACATCGCCATATTCCCCAACCATGCCTCGATGGCCGCGCCGTTTGGGGCACCAAATAACTCAAAAAATTTTACCTTCTTGAGTTCGCGGTGAATGCTACCAGTACCGATCAGAGTGCGTGGTGGACCCTCAGGGGGTTCCGATTCCATGGACTCATCTTTATCCAAACAGTTGATCAGTGCCTCAGACATCCGCTGAAAACACCTCATCAGCCCAATCAGTCACCCACCGCTATATGTTCCTACCCGACAACCTATTCGTCTCCTTGGGGGTTAGACCCCTAAGGCATGGATGTTATTGGAGGCATCGCGACTCCTCCCCTAACACCCTGTCGTCTTCCTCTACAATTTCCTCTAACCATGATTACCTACACGAATACAAATCAAATTAATTAGAAACCTTATAATTAGAAATCAAATCAACGAAATCCGTAGTGATCCCAAGTCACAGGTCAAACCTGCTCTGAGACCATATGTAACAACCCAATCATTATGACTATAAGCGATGAAAAAAGGATTTTTTTTTTGTTTTTTTTGTTTTTGGAGGAAGGAAACGATGAAAATATTTAAACCACACAACTTGATGATGAACACCATGCACATAGATCAGGGAACAAACAACAATGACTCAGCACACTAGCACATCAAGCAACTCAAAGAAACATGTGAAAATCAAAGACAGGTGGAAATGACTACCCACTCGACACAACAAGACAACACCTAAAAGATAAAGGACAAAATAAAAAAACCAACACAGTGGCTGCGACGACCAAGAACTAGAACCCTACATCACATTAACCCAATTCCTTAAGGTGTTACAAAACCAAGTCCCAACAACCATTACAAAAAACAACTCCCACATCGGGAAGCACAAACTCTGGCCAGGTTATCATTAACCTCTATCCCTCAAGGCGCGCAATGATCCCCACATCAGGAATCATGCTGTCACAAGGCGATAGGCGTGACAGTAACCCTTACGCAACATAACCCAAGAAAATTCAACGCGTTAGGAAACTAAATTTAACTATCAACCACATGATGAAAACCCAATCACCCAAACAACAAGTCAACAATACGCAAGGGAAATTGACGACTATAACATTTATACAACACATTAAATTCCCGGCACAACAAATTCTATTGTGACCATACACCAATCTTTACACATTCAAATGATTATTATTAAATCCAAAGTTTGTTGCAACTATTTTCCAAACCCAATATCAGATAAGTATATATATCTCTATCCTTTAAAACTGAAACTATATGAATTCACTGTCTTATATCGCTAATTAAAACTGAGACTATATCGCTATCTTATGAAATTGTTATCTTATAAATTCGCTAATTGAAACTGAAAGTATACCTCGAATATAAAAGTTTTAGTGCAACTGAACACCAATTTATTCACATAACAATAAATCAATTCCAATTTAATTCGTGTGACTTATCAATCCAATATATCACTGGCATGTAAGTTGATGTCATATAATTCACAACTTAACAATAAAAAGGAATGATGAGGAAATAACACTACAATCGTTGTATGAATAAAAGATTTACTGTGTCTATTGAATTTACTGCCAAGGTACACTACCATTGTCCCTTACCATATAAAAACACTGTCAATGTATTAAAATGTAGTACTAAATATATATGAAGCACAGAGATTAAACATAATCATAATTGCGGATCTAGACACTGAAAATCGCTACCCATTCATTACATGAAATCGTTGTGTATTTTCACATGATAGCTCATGAAATCGCTAATACATATATTGTTTTTCATGATAAACGCTACCAATGTTGTCCATATAATCTCTCATAATGTTGTTCATTATATTCTATAATATTGTTGTCTATTATTATACATAATACATAAAAACAAATGTTGTCAATATAATTATGATTACTATCAAATGTTGTCATACCATCAACGTTGTCATCCAATCAAGGCTAGTGTCAGACTCTTCCAATAAACATTAAAATCGTTGTGTAAATGTGTATTACTACGTAATGCATACATTCGCTGTGGAATATAAGGAGATGTAATTGTTGGATGCTATATAGATTCACTGAGTATTATTCAGATATAGGTTCGCTATGGTTCAAGTAATAATGTTGTCTATTAATAATTCTCTATCACGCATATATAAAGTAGCTGACCCATCATTTATAACGTTGGCATTCAAATATAGAGTTATTACAGATAAAAAAAAAAATTGTTGGTAGTCATTACATATTGAAAACGTTGGCTATCATTAAAATGCTGATTGGCATTACATATAAAAAATGCAGACATTCTCGTGTTAAACACACAGTCTAGTATCAAAATGCAATCATTCTCAATTTGGTATAAAAAATGAAATCATTCTCAGTATGGTATCAAAAACACAATCAATCTCAGTCATGGTAAACATGCAATATGGTATAAAACACAATCATTCTCAATCTGGTATAAAAAACAAAATCATTCTTAGTTTGGTATCAAAAAAAAAATCAATCTCATTCATGGTAAACACACCGTCTAGTATGAAAATGCAATCATTCTCAGTCTGGTATCAAAAACAAAATCATTCTCAATATGGTATAAAAAATGCAATCAATCTCATTCATGGTAAACACGCAGTTTGGTATAAAAAATGCAATCATTCTCAGTCTGGTATGAAAAACGCAATCAATATTAGTCATGGTAAACACACAGTCTAGTATAAAAAACACAATCAATAGAAAAAGAGTAAACGCTGAATTTACAAAGGGTAATTCGCAGTCAAGTAAAATGGTAAATCAATGTCATTAAAACTCCACCATTACACAATAGAAACACCACCAACTCACAACAAAAATGCTATCCTTTGCATGGTAAACACACCCCCACTTACACAGTCCAATCACCATCGTTTGCACAGAAAAATCGTTGCCCTTCACACAGTAAATACGCTACCCATTTACAACCCATTACACAGTAATTACACCCACCATTACACCACCATTACCCAAGAAATACGCAAGCATTCAAGGTAGAATTTTCACTGTTATTCAAGGCATAAGTTTACTGTTATTCAAGTGTAAAAACGTAGGCATTCAAGGCAAAATTTTTGTTGTTATCCAAGGAGTAAGTTTACTGTCATTCAAGCGTAAGAAAAAAACATAGTCAATATATACATTGTAACATTGTACTTCACATATTAATAACGCTGAGATTTTACTAATCAAGGAGATGGGAACTGTCATTAAAATCGCAGAGAATAAAAGGCCATCCAAAAGAACAGAGATGATATTAAAAACGTGGAGAGTATTAAGTTGTTCTCATAGAGAAATGATAAACAATATGCAGAGATACTCAATCACAAGAAGGCACAAGGACAATCATTCAACCATGAATCAACCAATATCAAAGATAAGTAAGGGGTAAACAGTTGGGAAAAAATTATCCTTCCCTCATCATCCATGCACAAGAAAGTAGGGCATTAGAATCTATAGGTATTTAAACACTGAGGTGACGACTGTCAATTCAGCTCCTGGCCGACTTCTCAGGAACAGACTAATGACCTAGGGATAAGGGATAGAGAATAAAACACAATCTCTTCATAATAATCAATAAAACCCACACAGATAATTCATTGAAATTAGAAGTTGGGTTCACCCAAGGAAATCCATTGAGAAAATAACAAGCAAAGGGATTACAATACCGTAGGAAATCAGGTGCAAGACAACGCATGGAAATGAATTATTAAACATAGAATAGAGAAATATAACGTGTGTAAATTTAGATTCATTGAAAATAACTATTTAACCAGTGTAGCTTAGCTAAACACGAATGATCAGTAGTTTCTATCCCGCACGTGCTCCATCCATCTTCCTCTTTCCGACCAATGAAACCTCACCGATACCTCCCAACCAACATTAGGGGTACTCTTTTTCCTCCTGAGCCCCTAGATCCGTAAAGGGGCCACAGACACTATACCAGAGAACATCTAGCACCCATATCACCTTACAAGGTCAAGTTACCACTCGTTACCTGAGCTGGGTATCCCAACTCCCACAAGAGAAGTTCAGTCAAGACTAAAATTCAGCAGCATAACGTTACTGTAACGTCCCCATCGTTGCATCCACAAGCAATGCAAAGCAATTGCAATATATATATATATTAAAGCAGGAAGGAAACAATGATGACAATAACGTAAGAAAGTCAGGCAACCGAAAACATAATGATCAAGCATACTTATCACATCGTGCGACTGGGGGAAACATGCGAAAATCAATTAGACATTAAAACAACTAAGCTAAGGGACAACATCAAGTTCAACCAGATGCAACCAACAATAAGTGAAACATGTAACTATAACCTTCACGGCGAGCGAGGAACATAATCATCGTCAAGTGCTACAGTAATATTTGCAAACATCAATTCGGTTAACACCTCATCATCATCACAAGTGCATGCCCCAAGGCCAGGTTTTCATATGCGCTCGTCACTTCAATCGAGCTACAAGAGGTGTAGGGTAATTATGAATGCACAAAAGGGGTGTGAGAGGATAAAATTTAACCCTTATCTTTGCATGAATGATGATGTATATCCATTAACACAATCCATATTATTTATGGACCTAAGAGATTTTCCCTACACAAGGTAATTGAAGGAATACGATTTCCTTAATTTACAACAAAACTGTGTACAAGCGAGGTGTATTAATGCTTAAATGTGTAGTGCACATTAACCATGGGGAAAATTGAAACTTGAAATCCTTGTACTTAATTACACAAGTAATTATATCGAACCTCATGTAGATGCATAGAACATTCCATACATTTCATTCCTTTACAATTAATAATTAATAAGATAGACTACACTAGTGAAACCTTGCCAATGACATGAGCTTAAATTAAGGAAACAACCCTTTCAACCCAATTCTATATAAGCACAACCAAACACAAGGACCTATCACCTTCAAGAAATTTGAAAGGATTCAACTCCTCTTAAGTGGTGAATGGACTATTCTTAACCCAACCAAAGGAAAAATATTTTATGCAACGTGAGGTGCATGAAATTTTGTTCCTCATGTGAATTTCATGGGAATGTGTCAATGTATGGCTAGTTACCTTAAAATGATGTCCATGTCAACTTTTAAGGTATGTCCAAAACAAAACACAAACGTACATTCAACGACAAAGAACAAATGCATGTAAAGGAAACTCCTTCACGTTGACTAAAGAATCAAGGGCTAGGATAATGAAAAGCAAGTTGTGAAGTTATAATGCTTACTTACAAGTTTCCTTCCACAAGTTATGTGAAACAAACATTTCAATAGAATAATTTGAACTGGTGTACATAAGTCAACATACGTTCTTCTAGAAAGAACAATTTGAACAGGCATACGAAGGTCAGCATAAGATGCACTAACACCATGCGTCAACAATGGCTAGGGTTAATCAATATGTCGGGTGTGGGTCTAATTGCATTGCATGAACACTGTTATTTAATAAATAAATGGTTGTAGTGAAATGTGTGTCACTAACGCTATAGTGTATTAATAAATGGTTGCAGGCATTGTAATGAGTAGGCATTGCATCTTCATTGTGTATTAATAAAGGCTACAGGCATTGTATCGTTGTAACCAAAATATAAATGTTGTCTAAATATGTCTCTATAAATTCACGGTTTATAATAATAGAGCTGATATATCGTTGTCTATAATATATCTATATATATATTAAAGAATTTTGATGGTGTATCACATGCATAATGCAAGGAATTTGCTGGTAAAAGCGTAGGTAACACAATGAAAATCACTATCCCAGATTTACCTTCAACAATTTAAATCGCTATCCAATCCAGAAATCTCTCTATTATTATCATTGTCTTGTAAACGAATTAATAAAATGTAGAAGGAAATTAGAAAGGAAATTAAAGGTATTGTTGCTAAGATAACGCTGAGTTAAAATGATACTCAATAAGGCTGTCATTAACCTGTAAAACATTGTCATAAACATTAAATTCGTTGTGTAAAAGAAGATATGTTTTCTGTAAAAATAAAGACTTACTGTGTATTATTTAGATGTAGAATCAGTGGACAACAAAGTATAGATTTGTTTTCGTTTAAGTAATAACGCTGTCGATTAAAATTTTCTGTCTCACATAAATATAAAGTCGCTACCACTCAATCACTACAATCTTTTATTGATAAAACCGTTGTCAATACGCTAAGTGAATAACAATAAGAGACCATTGTGCACATATATCCTTGTGTATTCCACAATACCCCAACGTATATGCCAAGCAAGATCTAAACCCTATACACTATGCCATTAAGATCGCTATCCAAAATATGGTTGTTATTACAATTGATGTCTTAATCAACATAAACTCACTGTGATATATCACTACAAAAATGCCCAGACATTAAAAACGACTAGACATTTAAAGACACTTCAGACATTTAAATCGATGTGTGTTATCATAACAATAATTGGGTTTAACATAAAAATTACTGTCAATAAAAAGATAAATTTGAAGGGTAGAGTTTCCAAGGTAAATTCGTAGAGGTGAAATCGTAAATGAATAAATTAAAAAGGCTTTAACCGTATCTCAAATGCAGTCACTATGTAAAAATAACAGTCACTACCTAATAAAATCATAGTCAATATTAAATTGCAGTCAATAAATGTAAATGGCAGTCTAATACCCAACCCAGCACCAGGATTCATTCATAAAATAGTCGAGATGGTACCAACACGTGTTGGGATTTATCGACAAATCACAAAGAGTATTCCAAGGAAGCGATGGGAGATAAGCCAAGAAATTGCAGAGATAATCAATGAAAATGTCGAGAGAAAAGATAAAAATACACAGAGGTATTCAATCGCAAGAAGGCACAAGACAATTAATCAACCAGGAATAATCAACAGGGGTGGACAACTAGGAAAAAACGTCCTTCGCTCATCATCCATGGACATAAAAGTAGGGCATTAGGATTTATAGGTCTATTAACACCGAAATGACAATCATCGATCCAGATCCTTGCTAGCTTCTTAGGCGTGGAATGATGATCTAGGGATGAGTACGAAAGCTAAGGCACAATTGCTTCAAATAATCAATAAAACAAATAGAAATTCATAGAATTCAAGGATCGATGGCCAAGGAGATCAAATCAATGTAGAGAGCGTAAAGCTATGATGAATTTAAGTTCTTGGTAAAAAAAAAAATCTAAGTAAAACACTTTTATTTACACATTAAAAGTACATAAATGAAAGCACAAGATCAATAGTAATCTACCATGCAAAGTAAAAGCAAGCGTATGATAGCCCAAGGTGACAGCTCAGAGTTGTTGTCCCACATGCTCCGTCCCCCTCCTGCTTATCGACCGATGTGAATTCATCGGTACTTCCCAACCAACGCTAGGGATACTCTTCTCCCCCCTTATCCCCCCGAACCGGAAAGGGGCCACACACACTAAACCAAAGAACAAATAGCTTCCATCTCGCCTTGCAAGGCCGAGCTACCACTTGTCACGGAGATGGGTATCGCAACTCCCACAAGATAAGTCAGTCAAGTCAACAATTCTGTAGCATAAAATTACCCCTCCCATGACAGATCCATACTCCTCCTCCTCCATCCTTTTTATAGAGTTTGTAAGTGATTTCTTTCCCAAATTCCCTTTTAATTTAATTTTCATTAATTTAAATCAGAAAAATCCTCCCCCGTACACATGTCACCCATCCCCTCCATTGTACCAANATTAATTATTTAATTACCCTATTTCCCTCACCCACCTAAAAGAATTCCTAGAATCGCTCCTAGGTGTCCCCATATTCCCTTACACATTTTAATGACTTACGCCCTTACTAAATTCCTAGTTGAATTCAATTTATAAAGTTCTTAAAGGAAAGATTCCCTTCTAAGTTAGTCATGCTACTTTTTCCTTATGTTTCACCTTTTATTTATGTTTCCCCCTTTTTACCTTAGTTTCCTAATTCTTTTAAGTTTCCCTCTTTTCCCTTTTTATCTAAAACTCAAATTAGTAAGTGTAGAAAATTACCTTTTTCCCCCTTTTCTTTTTAATTAATAAATTTTAATTGGGATATGTAACAAACAATCATTTCCCCCTTTTTAAGAATTTAATCTCCCAAGTAATTTGATTTTAATCAATTAATTGAATTTCTTACCCCCTTCTCGTCCCATCTTTAAATATGAATAAATTATTTTTACCAGAAGTATCACTTCGACCTAGATTTTAATTTCCTAGGCTGGGCGACATTTTTATTAGGGAAATTGTTTTTAAATTTTTTTTATCACTTCATTCATTCTAAGGCCATATATGTTTATTCACTTATTAGTTAACAATGCGACACGCCCTTCAAGACGCACTAGGTTCTCCAAGGGTGCCACTCAGCTCATTCTATTCCCCTTGCCCGACATTCCCTTCAGGATGGACTACATGCTCCAAGGGTGCCACTCACCGCTTTATGTTTTTCTTGCGTTATCTGCCCTTCATGACGCACTACATGATCCAAGGGTGCCACTTGCCTCTTAACTGACCTGGTAGACATCAAAAACCCGTTGAGTCAATACTCCGCCAGGTGATCTTGTGGGAGACTAAGGGCCTCTAAAGAATAAGGCCCCTGCCTTATTGCACACCCCTTATAATCATCGTGAGCGACTGTCGCAGTCTACCCTCATGGCATCATGGGTCTTCTCGAACTAGGTAATCATTAACCTATAGTTCGAGCCATGATGGGAGTGCTAGTAGGCTGTGGCATGGATGTTGTCCACACCTCTTCCTCAATGTCTTTGGTAGTCATCCGTGACCTGTCTACTCCACATGTGAGTCTGGTCGACATGATATCGACAACCTGCATCATCAACGAATCATGTTAGAAATAAAATCCATAATGATAACATCTAATCAGATGCAGATATGTCATATATACAACAATCGAATCCCAATAGTCCACTCCCTGACTCGATCTAGAGTCCAAAGGTTTCATCGATGCCTCTACATCCTAGAGGTCCAAAATCTTGCACACTCAGGAGAAACGAGTCAATAGCACTTGTCTATGTCAATATAGAAAAATAACATTTCATCATATCCATAACGCCACATAATCATAATCAAATTCCCAATAGTATAATAATCTGGATCACTTGCAAGAAAGTGTCCTCAAAGAATAAGTTCGCTCAGTGCGCACAAGAGCGAGATGCTACATACACCCACTCTTGGTCTAAACTTTTTCCTGAAGTTTTACAGTATATAAGTACCGAAATAATGTGTCTCACAGTATCATAAGTCTATCCCTAAGACAAAAATGGAAACTGCTGGTGTATATCATATGTGTCCTCCTAGGTCGCTGAGTGCGGACTATAGTTTTCCCATTGGACCTTGACCTGATCTAGTATTCAACATCGTAGCTATCGAATGTGATGATCCAGGATGCAGATCAACTCATCCGTGAGCACACCCTCATCCGATACCTTCAAGGTAATCAAGTCAAACACAAGTAGGGTCACTTATAATGTCTCAAATAAATACAAGATAAACATCGTGCATACGCCTCAAAGAATCAAGCAAGGCTAGTCAATAGGCCACGGGTCTCACCTTTCCACAATCTCATAGGATCGCACAAACCTGGGTTATAGTTTAGTACCCTATCCAAACTTGATCGAACTCTTATGCAGTTTCACTTGTAAGAATACTCGATCCTTGCTTCCTAACTATGGTCGACACGGTGAGCATCGACATAACTCTTTTGTCAATCCTACGCTTCCTTGATCCTTTTCCTTAGTTTGCATTTAATTATTCCATTTCTTGGATCACTTATAGTCCCCCCCGATACCTTATCCTCAAGCCGATCCCAACTTAAGGCGTCTGACACGGTCGCCTGCAAGGAAACTTGAAAGCACCATCTTAATGGTGCTTTGATAACTATTGTTATATGTGAATTCTATCAGTGGAAAGAATTCCTCCCAACACTTTTGTTGGTCCATCACGTGCAAGCACAACATGTCCTCCAATATTTTGTTTGTTCATTCGGTCTGCCCATCTGTCTTCAGGTGAAATGCAGTACTAAATTTAAGTAGCATTCCCAAGGCCTCTTGGAAGCTAGTCCAAAATCATATGGTACACATTGACCCTCGATCGGATATAATCCTCTTAGGCACACCATGCAACCTCACAATATGACTGAAGGAAACTCTATCTATGTCAGGTGCTTGATACATCGTATGCACAGGAATAAAATGATCACTCTTCATTAGAGTGTCAACTACCAGAAAAATCAAGTCATGTTTCCTTGCTATCAGTGGCAACCCAACAATGAAATCCATCCAAATAACATCCCATTTCAATTCCAGAATAGCATGTGGCTGTAGTACTCCTATCGGATGTCTAAGTTCAGCCTTCAACTACTAAAATTCTAGACATCTAGCCACATAGTTTACTATGTCTTCCTTCATTCCTTTTCAGCAGAATAAGGGTTTAAGGTCTGCCCTCATCTTCGTGACCCCTGGGTAGGTGATGTACACTGCTCTGTGAGCCTCGTTTAGGATCAAACTCCTCAAATCATCATTTTGTGGTATGTAAATCCGATTTTTAATCCTGAATAATCCATCACCGTCAAACGTAAATCCTTCAAATCTTGGTCCCATAATTGTGTTTTGTCCGATAAATTCCTTGACCTCTTTGTACCAATCATTGTCGCGCTGTAAAGTTAGAATATTTTCACATAGATTCATCTAAAGTGGCAACACTGAAAAGATGTGTGGTCTCCGACTTAATGCATCTGCCACTCAATTCACTATTCCTTTTATGTAAGTAATCTCGAAGTTGTACTCCCTAAAAAATTCCAACAAACGCCATTGTCGTGCATTCAAGTCGCTTTGCGTAAAGATGTGTTGTAGTCCACAATGATCTATTTTTAGTTCAAATTTTCATCCAAAAAGGTAGTTTCTCCACACTCTCAAGACATAAACAATGGCTAACAACTCCAAATCATGCGTCACATAGTTCTCCTCATGCCTTTTCAATTTCCTCGAGATGTAAGCATTCACTCAACCGTCTTGCATCAAGACTTTGCCTAAGCCTTCTTAGGATGCGTCTGTGCATACCAAGAAGTCTGTTTCCATGTGAGGGACTTTTAGTATAGGTGTTGTTTTCAATATCTCCTTGAGCCTCTGAAATGCCTCCATGCATTTCTCGGTCCAAACAAACTTCTTGTTCTTCTTCTGCAATTTTGCGATCGGATTTGATATCTTCTAAAGTACCTTGATGAACCATCGGTAGTATCCTGATAAACCCATGAAGCTACACACTTATGGGACATTCGTCGGTGCAGGCCATTCCATAATAGCCTCGACCTTTGCTGGATCCATGACGATACCTTCACCGGAGATGACATGCCCTAAGTAGTCAATATTCAATTGATAAAACGAGCATTTGGACAATTTCCCATACAATTTTGTGCTCTCGTAGACACTGTGGTACCAAGAGAAATTGCTCGTCGTGCTCCTTCATTGTTCGAGAGTAAATCAAAATATTGTCAATGAATACTTGGACAAACTTGTCCAAGTGCTCACAGAACACCCCATTCATTAAAATCATAAATACCCCTAGGGCGTTTGTTAGTCCAAATAGTAAAATAGTAACTCGTAATGTCCAAACCTCATCTTAAAGGTTGTCTTAAGGACGTCATCTTCCTTGATCTATAAATGGTGATACCCTGATCACAAATCGATCCTTGAAAACACCGTCGCACCCTTCATCTGATCAAAAAGATCATCAATCCTTGGAAATGGATACTAATTCTTGATTGTTGCTTTGTTCAATTGATGATATTCAATGTAGAGTCTCCACGACCCATCCTTCTTTCGTATAAAAATAACAGGCACACCCCATGGTGACACACTTAGACGTATAAGTCCCAGGTCCAACAACTCCTTCAGTTGCATTCTCAACTCCTGTAACTCCAGGTTTGACATACAATAAGGCGTTCTTGCTATTGGTTTAGTCCTAGGTTTTAGGTCTATGGTAAATTCCAATTCCCTCTCTGGTGGCATCCCAGGTATCTCCTTTGGGAATACATCCACAAACTCTATCATCACAAGAAGGTTTTCTAGACCTTCCGCCACTCCTTGCTCGTTTAACGCAAGGATCACATAAAGCTTGCATACCTTGCACATGCTCTTTTGTAACTACAAGGAAGTGATAAACCTCAAGGAAACTCCCTAGTTCCGACCTACAATCACATGCCTCGGTCCCTCATCATCGACCAAGCTCAACCGTTTTGTCTTACAATTGAGTATCACCTCATGTGATTCCAACCGGTCCATATTGATTATGACATCATAAGATCCTAAGATCGTGACATACAAGTTTGCCTCAGTGAAAAGCTCTCCTAGGTTAAGGGTATAACCTATAAAATTTCCTCCAACCTTTGTTTAGCTCTTGAAGCCATCTCTACAAATATAAACTCATCATGTTCGACTGCCTTTACCTTAATCCTTTTTAGTGCTGCACCAGAAATGAAAATCTCGGTAGCACCCGGATCTATCAAAATACTAAGGGTCTGGTCAGCGATGGTACCTGACGTCTCGAGCACAGTTGACTGGTGCTCTACCTGGAAAGTATTCACCGTTGCATGATTCCGATGGGCCTTGCCCAATATCCCACGGTAGTGGCTGATCTAGTTTCTCTAGTCCTCTCCACTGGTTAGTCGCACTGGTAGTGTGGCTCCCCACAAGTCCAACACCCCTTATTTGGTCTAGTACTCCTGGTACCTGAAGTAAAAGATGATGGCCCATCGGCCTGGAATCTTGGTCTGTTCTGCTGAACAGGCCTAAACTGTTGCTGCTATGGTCGACGTTGTCCCTGATGTTGTGGTCCTTGGTAAGGAGTCCGCTGTAGTGGCACTGATCGATGAGGTGTAGTGAAAGTGGGTCCTCTCTGGAAGCCATGATATCCCGATGTATGTCTAGTTGGTGTCTGATGATCCTGCACACCAAATGACACCTTCCCTACTGGTCTCACTGGAGTCCTGCTTTGACCCCCATTGATAAGCTCCTCGTCCGGTATGAGGGCCTTCAGAATGACATCATGCAAGGTTCGTGGCATCAAAATCCTAACCCTTGCACGAATGTCGACATTAAGGCCAAACAAGAACATACTGACCTTACGTTTCTCGATATTATGGTGCAGAGCATACCGAAAAAGCTCCAAAAATAGGCCTCATACTCGGCACCGTACATCCACCCTGTAGCAAGGTGTTGATCTCATTGAGTCGATGCTATATGAATCCCTCCGATAGATACCTCTCTCAGAACCCTTCCTCGAATAGTTCCCTTGATACATCATAGAAGGCCATGTTCAAAAATGGTAGGAGCGTCTTCCACCATAGAAGAGCGCTCCCCTTCAGTTAAAATACCACCATGCATACCTTCATGCTGGAGGCCATAATCGTGAAGTGTGAAGAACATATCCTTGCTCTACTACCATGCCTCGATGGAACAACCATTCGTGACACTCGTGGATTCAAGAATTCATCTCTCTCAAGTTTTCGGTGGATGTTAAAGGTACTAGCTAGGCGCGTTGTGGACCCTTAGGGGTACAGGAACCCTGGCCTCAACTTAGTATAGAAACTGGATCAAGGCCTCTGACATTCCATGAAACAACCTTGTCAGGCCATCATCATCCATTACAACAATCAGATCCATCCCAAGGACTTATTTCGACCCTTGGGGGTTAGACTTTGAGGGTGTGGGAACTTCAGGAGGCATCACACCTCCTTCCATGGAAACATGCTGTGAACCTCTGTGGCATCCTCTAATCGAGATGGCATCCTCTAATCGAGAGCAGTGCGTGGACACGTTAAAGTTTTTAATTAGCACTAGGTTAATACTCAAGGATTTACTGCAGTGGGAAGCTTGGAAATCCATAGTCGTAGTTTTGAACCTTCTCTAATACCATATGTAAAGTCCCCATCATTGCGTCCACAAGTGATGCAAAGCGAGTGAAAAATATTATTATTATTTTTTTTTAAAGAAGGAAGGCAACAATGACGACAACAATGCAAGCAAATCAGACAATCTACGACATAACGATCAAGCATACTTAGCACATCGTGCGATTGGGGGAAACATGCGAAAACCAATTAGACATTAAAATGACTAAGATAATAGACAACATCAAGGTCAACCAGATGCAACCAACAACAAGTGACACATGTAACTATAACCTTCACAGCGAGCGAGGAACATAATCACCGTCAAGGGATACAATAATATTTACAAACATCAATTTGTTTAACACCCCATCATCATCACGAGCACATGCCTCAAGGCCAGGTTGTCATATGCGCTCATCGCTTCAATTGAGCTACACGACATGCAGGGTAATTATGAATGCAAAAAATGGGTGTGCAAGGATAAAATTTAACCCTTATCCTTGCATGAATGATGATGTAGATCCATTAACACAATCCATTTTATTTATGGACCTAAGAGATTTTTCCTACACAAGGTAATTGAAGGAATAAGATTTCCTTAATTTACAACAAAACTATGTACAAGCGAGGTGTATTAATGTTTAAATGTGTAGTGCACATTAACCATGGGGAAAATTGAAACTTGAAATCCTTGTACTTAATTATACAAGTAATTATATCGAACCTCATGTAGATGCATGGAAAATTCCTTACATTTCATTCCTTTACAATTAATAATTAATAAGATAGACTGCACTAGTAAAAGCCTCCCAATGACAGGGGATTAAATTAAGGAAACAACCCCTTCAACCCAATTCTATATAAGCACAACCAAACACAAGGACTCTATCACCTTCAAGAAATTGGGAAGGATTCAACTCCTCTTAAGTGGTGAATGGACTATTCTTAACCTAACCAAAGGAAAAATAGTTTATGCAACATGAGGTGCATGAGAGTTTGTTCCTCATGTGAATTTCATGGGAATGTGCCAATGTATGGCTAGTTACCTTAAAATGATGTCCATGTCAACTTTTTAGGTATTTCCAAAAAAAAACACAAATTTACATTCAACGATAAAGAACAAATGCATGTAAAGGAAACTCCTTTGCATTGACTAAAGAATCAAGGGCTAGGATAATGAAAAGCAAGTTGTGAAGTTAGAATGTTTACTTACAAGTTGCCTTCCACAAGTTATGTGAAACAACCCTTTCAACAGAATAATTTGAACTAGCATACGTAAGTCATGATACGTTCTGGTAGAGAGAGAAATTTGAACATGCATAGGAAGGTCAACATAAGATGCACTAACACCAGTCGTCAACAGTGGCAAGGGTTAATCAATATGTCGGGTGTGGGTCTAATTGCATTGCATGAAAAATGTTATTTAATAAATAAATGGTTGTAGCGCAATGTGTATCGCTAATGCTATAGTGTATTAATAAATGGATGCAAGCAATGTAATGTGTAGGCATTGCATATGCATTGAGTATTAATAAACGCTGCAGGCATTGTATCGTTGTAACCAAAATATAAATGTTGTCTAAATAACTCTCTATAAATTTGCGGTTTATAATATTAGAGCTGATATATCATTCTCTATAATTAATATATATATATATATATATATATATATAAGAAGTTCATTGGTGTATCACAGGCATAATGCAAGGAATTTGCTAGTAAAAGAGAAGGTAACACAATGAAAATCGCTATCCCAAATTTACCTTCAACAATTTAAATCGCTATCCAATCCAGAAAGCCCTCTATTATTATCACTGTATTGTAAAAGAATTAACAAATGTAGAAGGAAATTAGCAAGGAAATTAAAGGTATTGTTGCTAAGATAACGCTGAGTTAAAATGATACTCAATAGTGTTGTCATTTACCTGTAAAACATTGTCATAAACACTAAATTCATTGTGTAAACGAAGATATGTTTTCTGTAAAAATAAAGATTTACTGTGTATTAATTATATGTAGAATCATTAGACAACGAATGTATAGATTTGTTGTCGTTCAAGTAATAAAGCTGTCGATTAAAATTTTCTCTATCACATAAATATAAAGTCGCTGCCACTCAATCGCTACAATCTGCTATTGATAAAACCGTTGTCAATACGCAAAGTGAATAAAAATAAGAGACCAATGTGCACATATATTGTTGTGTATGCCATGATACCCTAGCATATATGCCAGGAAAGATCTAAAACCTATACACTATGACATTAAGATCGTTGTCCATAATATGGTTGTTATTACAATTATTGTCTTAATGAACATAAACTCACTATGATATATCATTATAAAAACACCCAGACATTTTAAAACGCTTCAGACATTTAAATTGCTATGTGTTATCATAACAATCGTTGGGTTTAACATAAAAATCACTGTCAATAAAAAGGTAAATTCGCAGGGTAGAGTTTCCAAGGTAAATTGGCAGAGGTGAAATCATAAATGAGTAAATTAAAAATTTTGTCACCGTATCTCAGTCGTAGTCACTACCTAATAAAATCATAGTCATTATTAAATCGTAGTCAATAAATGTAAATGGTAGTCAAATAACCAACCTAGCACCGGAAGTCATCAATAAAATCATCGAGATGGTACCAACAAGTGTTGGTATTTATAAACAACTAACAAAGATTATTCCAAGGAAGCATTGGGAGACAAGCCAAGAAATCGCAGAGATAATCAATGAAAATGCAGAGAGAAAAGATAACAATACACAGAGGTATTTAATCACAAGAAGGCGCAAGACAATCAATCAACCAGGAACAATCAACAGGGGTAGACAACTGGGAAAAAACATCCTTCTCTCATCATCCACACACATAAAAGCACAGAATTAGGATTTATAGGTCTATTAACATTGAAATGACGATCGTCGATCTGGTTTCTCACCGGCTGCTCAAGCGTGGACTGATGATCTAGGGATGAGGATGAAAGCTAAGGCACAATCTCTTCAAATAATCAATAAAACAAATAGAAAGTCATAGCAATCAAGGATCGATGGCCAATGAGATCAAATCAATGGAGCAAGACTAAAGATATGATGAATTTAAGTTCTCGATAAACAAAAAGCTAAGTAAAACACATTTCTTTAGACATTAAAAGTACAGAAATGAAAGCGCAAGATCAATAGTAATCTACCATGCAAAGTAAAAGAAGGCATACCGTAGCCCAAGGTGACAACTCCGAGTCGTTATCCCACACGCTCTATCCCGCTCCTTCTTATTGACCGATGTCGCTTCATCAGTACCTCCCAGCCAATGCTAGGGGTACTCTTCTTACCCCTTATCCCCCCGAACCCCAAAGGGGCCACACACACTAAACCAAAGAACAACTAGCTCCTAGCTCTCCTCGCAAGGTTGAGCTACCACTCGTCACTGAGATGGGTATCCCAACTCCCACAAGATAAGTCAGTCAAGTCAAAAATTCTACAGCATAACGTTACGCCTCCCATGAGAGATCAATACTCCTCTCCCTCCATCCTTTTTATAGATTTTCCAAGTGATTTCTTTCCCAAATTCCCTTTAAATTTAATTTTTATTAATTTAAATCAGAAAAATCCTCCCCCATACACATGTAACCCATCCCCTCCGTTGCATCAGAAATTAATGTCATTAATTATTTAATTACTCCTATTTCCCTCACCCACTTAAAATCATTCCTAGAATCACTCCTAGGTGTCCCCATATTCCCTTACACATTTTAATGACTTACGCCCTTACTAAATTCCTAGACGAGTTCAATTTAGAAAGTTCTTAAAGTCAAGATTCCCTTCTAAGTTAGTCATGCTGCGTTTTCCTTATGTTTCTCTTTTTCTTTATGTTTCCCCCTTTTTCCCTTAGTTTCCTATTTCTTTTAAGTTTCCCTCTTTTCCATTTTTATCTAAAACTCAAATTAGCAAGTGTAGAAAATTACCTTTTCCCCCTTTTTCTTTTTAATTAATAAATTTTAATTAGGATATGCAAGAAACAATCATTTCCCCCTTTTTAAGAATTTAATCTCCCAAGTAATTTGATTTTAATAAATTAATTAAATTTCTTACCCCCTTCTCGTCCCATGTTTAAATATGAATATATTATTTTTACCACAAGTATCACTTCGACCTAGATTTTAATTTCCTAGGTTGGGCGACATTTTTATTAGGGAAATTGTTTTTAAATCTTTCTTATCACATCATTCATTCTAAGGCCATATAGGTTTACTCACTTATTAGTTAACAACGAGATGTTCCCTTAAGAATGCACTAGGTGCTCCAAGGGTTCCACTCGCCTCATTCTTTTCCCCTTGTGCGATGTGCCCTTCAGGACGCACTACGTGCTCCAAGGGTGCCACTCACCTTGTTCTATTTTTCTTGCACGACGTTCCCTTCAGGACGCACTACGTGCTCCAAGGGTGCCACTCGCCTCTTGATTGAGCTGGTAGGCATCAAACATATCTGTAGTCAATACTCCGCTAGGTGATCTTGTGGGAGACTAAGGGCCTCTAAGGAATAAGGCCCTTGCCTTATTGCACACCCCTTAGAATCATCATGAGCCACTGTCCCAGTCTTCCCTCACGACATTGTGGGTATTCTCGAACTACGTAAACATTAACCTACAGTTTGAGCCACGACAGAAGTGCTAGTAGGCTATGGTAGGGCTGTTGTCCACACCTCCCCCTCAACATCTCTAGTAGTCGTGCGTGACCCCTCTACTCCACATGTGAGTCTGGTCGGCAAGATTTTGTCAACCTGCATCATCAACGAATCATGTCATAAATAAAATCCATAATCATAAAATCTAATCACATGCACATATGTCATATATACAACAATCAAACCCCAATAGTCCACCCCTTGACTTGATCCTGAGTCCAAGGGTTTCATCGATGCCTCTGCATCCTCGAGGTCCAAAAGGCTGCGCACTCATGAAAACTGATTCAATAACACCTGTCAATGTCAATACAACAAAATAACATGTCATCATATCCATAATGCCTCATAATCATAATCAAATTCCCAATAGTATAATAATCTGGATCACTTGCAAGCAAGTGTTCTCAAAGAATAAGCTTGTTGAGGGTGCACAAGAACGGGATGCTATAGTTTCGCATAAAGATCAGATCCATACTCCTCCTCTTGCATCCTTTTTATAGAGTTTTTAAGTGATTTCTTTCCCAAATTCTCATTTAATTTCTTTTTCATTATTTTAATCAGAAAAAACCTCCCCCGTACATGTCACCCATCTCCCTAGTTGCACCAGAAATTAATTTCATTAATTATTTAATTATTCCTATTTCCCTCACCCACCTAAAAGAATTCCTAAAAATGCTCCTTGGTGTCCCAATATTCCCTTACACATCTTAAATGACTTACTCCTTTACTAAATTCCTAGTTGAGTTCATAATTAGAAAGTTCTTAAAGGCAAGATTCCTTACTAAGTTAGACATTCAATTTTTTCCTTATGTTTCCATTTTTGTTTATGTTTCCCGTTTTCCCTTTAGTTTCCTATTTCTTTTATGTTTGCCTCTTTTCCCTTTTTAACTAAAAGTCAAAATATCAAGTGTAGAAAAATGACCATTTACCCCTTTTTCTTTTTAATTAAAAATTAAATTAGCATATGTAGATAAAACAATCATTTCCCTTTTAAAATTTTAATCCCCCATTTTAATTTGATTTTAATATTTTAATTGAATTTCTTGCCCCCTTCTTGTTACATGTTTAATTATGATTGTTATTTTTGACCACATGTGTTACTTAGACCTAGATTTTAATTTCCTAGGCTGGGTGACATTTTTATTAGGGAAATTGTTTTTTAAATATTACTTATCACATCATTCATTTTAAGGCCTGATGTAAGCAGGAAAACCCCTGTACGGACTACACCAGGGTTCTAAAGTGTAGGCAGAGTTAACCGTATAAAGTCTCCTACTTTTAACAACTATCCCGACATTACCCCACAATCATACATAAAAGAAAAAGTATAGGGATCCAGTAGGCATACCTTAAACTCCGCATCCGATGTCGATCCCTTTGCGCTCAATTGTTTCTCGACTACAGATCTCTTCCAAAGGCCAAACTGCATTCACCAAAAGAAAAAAAAGAAACTACAAGCATGCATTCTATATATGGATTAGTGGCTTAGACATCATAACAAAAAATTTAAACAAATCATAAACATTTAAGACATCATTTGGTGGGATAGAAAAAGTATTTCTTTATATTAATCTCACAAAGGTAATTTACAATATGAGACCAGAAAATGCTCCTCAAACTCAGTCCTAGGCTCCTCTTCACCATGCACCAATTGCTTCCACATACTCTTCTTCTCTTCAGTTCTCTCTAGGGAAATGGAAAGGGTTTGCAATGGAGGATAATGGTTGAAAAATGAATTCTGGCTCCAACTCACAATGTGGTTGCAGAATATTGGGGAAAAGGGGGAGTACTGAAATGGGAAGAGTTTATTTTCTCTCTTGATTCCCTTTTGGAATGGGACCCCAACACCTTCTTTTATAGGCCAAAAATCTAGGTATTCGGTTGGGTGACTGGCCATAGGCGGTCAAATGATTAGTAATGGCCCAAAAGCCCATATCCCTTTGCAATTTTTTTTTTTTGCACTTTTTGTGAGTGTACACGGGCTGTAATGGTGCAACACGCATGTGTACATGGTCAGTAGTGGTGCACGACATATACATCTTCAAACAAATGGTTTTTTAGAAGAGCTTGTTCAATGATGGCTTGGAAAAGATAACAAGTAAGGTAGCCTGATGCCAGGTATGCATGTCTAGTGCAATTTAGGGTTATAACAGATGCCCCCTAATGTGTGAGGTCAAAAGATAATCTGATGGCCAAAATACATTACAAATCTTCACCAACGTATGAAGTGATTGATCCCAGGGACTAGAGTTTGGGAGGTGCCATCTGCAAAAGTAAAAATTTGTCTCACCGAGGTGGGCATACCCATGCTCGGGATGAAATAAAATCATGGCTTCCAATCAAATACATTGCAGATCCATGTCATATAACTATATAAAGTGCAACTGCAAGAAATACATAGCGGATCTACATCTTTAAATCAAAATATATACATGTATAGTATCCATCTTCAAGAAGCCAATGATGCCTGATGGCTAGAGATGAGGCCTTCAGAGCTCGAGCAAAAACTTCAAGATCCTCAAAACATGGGTAGGAGTGTAATATCAGTGTATGACTTCACTATCCATAGGTCTTCAATGAATCGTCAGGAACAAACAAGAGGATATTGGTAATCAGGCAGAGAACTTCATTGATTTTGAACAAGGACTTGATTGGATTTTCAGGATGGTCGGGCATGATGACAAGAGAGAAACTACAGAAGGGATGACTAAATTTTAGTAAAACTTCCCTTGAACAAAAGAACGACAAATAATGATACTCAGGCAGTATGGTATTGACATAAGTTCACGATGCAGGAGGCAACACAAACTCTCCATATGTTTGGAAGGATAACCAAACGGAGGAGGACACAACTCTATGTAGAGAAAACAACTTCCTAAGGTCATATTAAATCCCAGAGCTTGAAGAACAAATGGAAGGATGTGCTTTGTATAAGGGCGACTCATTATGATGCCAACAAAAGAAAATACTTTTCCCTTCCTCTTTTTGGGGTATATTTGATTTTTTTTTTGTCTTTTTCAATAATTTTGGAAATCTTGAAAAATAATAAAATAATGCTATGTTACAAAGGAGGAATGAGTGTCGAAGACATACTAGTTCCAAGCTCAAGGAACACATTGATGCTCAGAGCAAGGAGACATATGCAGGAAAATGACACTCAGGAAAAATCATCCATGGGTCATGGTGTCAAGACATAGAGGCAAAGTGCTACAAGGCTTGCCTATAAGGCATGCTTTATATGGTTCAGTTGAGAGAAACATGGAGCCGACATTAGGCCAAAGACACAAGAATTCAAATGCAATTAATAAGACACAATGATAACATCCTTTGATGTAATTTTAACAAGCCCAGAGAAGGTAAGCTCGACATTTTTTCATTTTTAGAGAGTCTTAGAAAGAGTAAAAGGAGACTCCACTGAGGTAACTTTTTTGAAGGTAGTCTAGTTGGTTTGAAAAAATAAGTAAACTAGCACTAAATAGACATCTATTCAAAACCATTTTAACGAGTGTGACAAAGACAAGATCATTCGACAATCTTTTCATATTTAAGGAGTCTGAAAAGAGATTAACTATGGACTTTGTAAGGGATGTTCTTCTTGACCAATTTAACGAGTGTGAAGAAACAAGGTCACTCGACAATCTTTTCAATTTTAGGGAGTCTGAAAAGAGCTTAACTATGGACTTTATGGGGGTTCCTTTTTCATAAATTTAGTCCCTTAGGCCCGAAAAAGGGTTAAATTTATACCTGAGAATACTCTTCTAGAGAACCAAGGCTCCCAGAGTACACCTTTGTTTGTACATTTGACCATTCGAACCAAAAAATGGGTAAACTATCGCCGGACATATGTGCCTTTGAATTTTAGTTTGGCAAGCATGAAGAGAAACAAGATCGCTCGACAATATTTTCATGTTTAGAGGGTTTGAAAAGGGCTTAAAATAAGATCCATCATTTTGGAGTCCCGAGGGTATAACCAAGAGTGATAACATATTAGACATGTGAAGGAACGAACTCATAATCATGATAGGACTAAAAGGACTGTCGATCCTAAAGTTAGCGATGGCATGAACACCAAAATGAAATCAGGATCTACCTAGGGAATCCATGTGAAGGTAGGCTCTACCACTAAATTATGACACTTCTAGAGTAGGAGTGAGGGTTCTGTGTCACAATTCAGTGGGATCGATCCTATGGCAGAGAGAAAAAGACAATGAGGTGCAACAAGTGGAGGTGGAATCGTATCTTAAATGCACAAAGTTGGAAAAAAGTCTTTTCACCAAAGGACCTTAAAAGTGCCCCAACTCTAAAAAATGTTCACTCAACCAAAAGTAAAATGCAGCGTAACATCCCAAAAGAAACTCGAGAACCACACTAAATGATTTTCAGTCTAGAAAAAATGACAAAAGGGTCCAAAAAATGACAAAAAGGGGCCAAAAATTCTATCAATAGAAGTTGGCAACTCATTATCACCATTGTAAATTGAGGATTGACAAAAAAGTAAAAAACACCCCTTTTCCAAAAGAGTTGATTCCGGGAGCTTCAGTGGATGAAACGAACTTCCGCTTGGACCAAGTAAGTACAAACTAGCCCCTCCTGCATTTCCATTTTTCATTTTTTCATTTTCTTTTGTTTTTTGGGGGGGCGCTGACCTTTAAAAAGGTCGGCCCTACGTGTACGCAGGTTGTCTTAGGACAACCCGCATATGCCCACATGTAGGAAATAATTTTCATGCATGCATACGCGATTGTGTCCAATACAACTCACGTACACCCTTCAATATATGGAAAAAAATAAAAAGAAAGAGTTAAATCCCCATGAACTTGTCATTTTGTATGATGTATGTCCATTGGAGAGAGAGGGAGCATGAAGACATTGATTTTTTGGTCTCACAAGACCCTGTTGCTATGGCTGTATTAATGCAATGTGGGTTGTTGAAATTCTTCTAGTGTTTGTTCATGAGGGCACAACCCAGGTTGTTGAATGCTTTTATAGATTACTGGAATCTTGACGCTGAGGCATTTATGCTTGAGGGGAAGTCATTGAATCCAATGACTGAAGATGTTTACTTCCTGACTGGTCTCTCGAGGAGAGGGGATCTAGTCAACTTGGGTACCTTTCCCCCCGGGCCTCACAACATTCAGGAGTTGATTGGACTCCATTGCGAGGTTGGTACTGAGAAAGTGGGTTCTTAGGTGTCGATAAACAAGATCAACAATCTATCGCTGAAAGTGATAGTTCTACACATTGGGCAGATCATTGGATTCATGACGTTACATCAGGCCTCCCAAATGCACATGCATTGTGCGGTGCAGTGCTTAAATGCATGTATTTTCGACTAGAGTACAACCATGCTAGATTGAATAAAGAGACAACTAACAGAGTGTCGAATATGGGAGAATTTTTTTTTGGGGTTCGAGACTTTTCTTTGTTCCTTTTTCTTTGAGAGGGTACCTAGTCATAGTCCGCGAGAGACGATACGAGGGCATGTGGCCTCTCTCCCATCATTATGGAGATGGGTAGTGTTGATGCCACGAAAGGGGGGAGGGAAGATCGTTGAGGCCTTCAACGATGCTTTATTTGACTAGTGGTCTCGGAAGATTCTAACTATAAAGGACTACCCCTATGCTAGGATCAGATTTTCTAGAGATCCTGACATGACTGTACCTCCCGGAGCGGAGTGAGGGGAGATGGGTACCTTTGTTTTTCAGAGTTATTTAATTTTTATTTCTTTTTATATATATCATTTTTATGTGTACCAGAGTATCTGACAACTGTGGATCTATTATGTACAGATGTGGGACCAGTGCGTCCAGTAGACTTCTCGAGGACTAGGAGGCATCCTCAACCAGAGATAGGAAAAACCACAACCACTGGACCAGCAACAACAATAGTAGGGGGGCCTCCAGCCAGAGAGGCTGAGAGAGTATTGAGACGGGTGGAGCGGAACCTCACTGCACTCGCTCGCACAGTCCCTATGGTGGAGATCGACGATCTACCACCAATGATGCATCCTCATGTAGTTGGAGTACCATGGACAAGGGTTCAACTCTTCTGGCATTTGGAAAACACCGTTGTTCACTATGGCAGGGACAACAGTCCCCGCTCTTAGCTAGGTTGGATGACTTAAGTGCCGAGGGCACCTTTTGTATATTTTTGAGGGCATAAGACCTGTGACTCTTTGTTAGGGTCCTAACCTGCACATAGGTAGATCAATATATTTAGATGTAATAAAGTTCAATATTAATAAGGCCTTTCAATAAAATAGAATAAGGCGAATGTAAGAAGACCTAATAGAAGCTTCCTCTTCTAAAAGGATATTCCTCTAGATGCTTCTCCTGATAGACATATTTAGTATAAATAAGGGTCGAGGGTATGAAAACCCTAGATTGGATATTATTGTAATAGAGCACTGCTCGATTGGAGGTTACCCCCTCGAAGAGGCCTGTGAACATTTCTTTCTGAATCAAAGTGCTATTTTTGTTGTTGTTCTTATATCATTTATGTGTTATTGTGGAGATTATGATGGATATATTACTGTTATTCTGCCATTTCTAGCATTTTATTTCTGTTCTGCATATTTATTATATCTGGTATCTTGGAAGTGGTATCAGAGCACTTTCCTTGGCAGAAATTGTGGAATTTTTTTTTTTTCCAGGGTAGAGACGTATTTCGACATATTTAAGCCACAAAGATCTATCGTTACACGCATAAACCCGTGGTTGAGGGATTCATACACGTATGAAATACAAGTGGTTCTTAAGCACACATCTGTTGGCCACCCTTGTAACCCCTGTTGGTGCCCCTTCGAGTGGTAGCACATCAGACAACACCTGTGTATGGATCAACCTAGATTTCCTGAAGCCCTCTTTAGATAAACCTATCAGCCGCCAGAATTCTATTGTGTCATCGAGAACAACACTCGGGAAGATACTCTCTAGTACCTGGGTAGTTGGGTAGTACGGCTAAGGGTACGGTCTATCCTCCTTAGTTAGTGCCCTGAGATATTGGGCTGAGTAATACTATTGGAACCTACACGTATATCTGAGAGCTATAGCACAGGGAAAACCCTT
>JASDQU010436910.1:12558-27112 GCA_032191745.1 Picea mariana
TTGAATCAAGGTTGAGAGGATAACAAATTTTCTTTCAATCACTTGGACTAGATCCAATTGATACATATATTAAAAATGTAGGGTTGTGTGCGTGTGTAGCGAGGATGTGATTATTGGTACCTTGGTAACCCCAATCAACAATAAGCTCACAAAGAGCCCCGATCAAAAATCAACTCATGAAGAACGAACATGTCAAAAAGTGGGTTTGAATCAAGGTGGAGAGGATACCAACATTTCTCTCAATCACTTGGACTAGACCCAATTGATACATATATTAAAAATGTAGGGTTGGAATAAACATGCAAAGTATTGGCTAAATCATTTGGGTATCACGGAAGATGTCACTCTGAAGAATAATGATAATATTACATCTAAATTTAAGGAGAAATCGTGATGCAATAATGTTAGACTTGTATTCATCACCCTAGGCCTTGAATATAACCCAATGATGTTGTTATGTTGAAATCACGAGTTGCACTAAAGAAAGTGCTTCTAAATCACCACATTTGAGCCTAGACGTGATTTTCCTCGGAAGAAGGGTGGTCGATCATGGCTTCCTCATAGACAAGTCGCGACCCATCACTAGTTTCCCATACTAAACCCACGACTACGCCTAAGACATTCTAGATTTGGATAGTTCCTTATTAAGCATGGGACTTGTGCGTGACATGTTTTCACCTTGTTCACATGCCTTGAACCTATCTCTAAGATTATCTACATTCCTATAAAGAGAGGCTCAATTGGAGGAATGGACACTTAATACACTTAGTCTAAGAGTCCTCACATTGGTGGAGACCAATTGAATAGTCCTTTGTCATCATATTGGTGTAGTGATTGGGTGTTGGACATAAAACAAAGTGGAGATTGAAAGCCTAAGTGAGAGAGTCCATTACAGTTTTTCCACAATATGCTGAGTAAATTCACTTCTTCTAATCAATCAAGGGTGGCTAAGGAAGAGCTCAAGGAACTTGGAGAAAGGAGTGTAGAAAGTGACTCAATGTAATCTATACTTGTTGTAACACACTTTATCAATATAGATCTATGTTCTTTCGCCCCTCCAAATATTGTTCAAGTCATTAATGTGGTGTTTATGATTTGTGTTTGGTAGATCTAGTATTACTTGAGGTATTAGATGATATCTCCTTGCATACAATTATCGTTTATGTGCCAAAATATTTGAGAAAGGTATGTTGTTTGTCTTGTGTGCCCATAGAAGGTATAAGAGGCTACATAGGAGTTGGATCTAAGGATCTTCTTCATTAGGATACGATTGGACAATTGTCGAGAAAATATAAGATATCCTCCTTCTCATCTCTCTTAGAACAATTTGTGTGTATGAATGAAATCTAGGTGGAATCCATAGTGGTCTATAATACGGTTTGTCATCGACTATAATAAGGTCAATGAGAGGGTTTTTTTAATCCATAATTGAGTTTCTCTACAAGAAATAAAGAATTTGGGGATAAGAGAAAATGAAGATACTCCGAGTAGGTGATCAAACCTAATCTAGAAGATAAAAACAATCTCTCTATTTTAACTAGTGTAAGGAAGAAAATTAATATTTCTAAAATTATACAAACAACTATGAGCTCCATAATGAAACAAGGCACTGGACAATTCCTAAAACACCATGGGTTGAAATAATTTTTTATCTTTGTGACACTAAGAGGGTTGAAGATGAAAAACAATTTCTTTTAGAATCTCTTGCATACATCCAAATTAAATCTCAATTTGAAAATATTTTTTACAATATAGACCTTCCTAAACTTTTAACTTATTAAAACTATGGTGATTTAGGAATGCTTCTCTTAAATATTTTCGAGAAATAAAATTCTAAATCAAACCAAGTATTTCCTTAGCTTTTTTTTCTAGGTCTGTTATATAAATTTCGATCTCAATGGACGTTAATAACTAGTTGTCGTCATCGTCATCGTTGTTGTCGTCGTCATCGCCATCCTCGTCATCATCATTGTCATCACCATCATCGTCGTCATCATCATCATCATTAGATATAAATGTCGGTCTCAATGGAAATTAATAACCAATTGTCATCATCATCATCGTCATCATCATCATCATCTTCATCACCATCATTATCATCATATAACTAGTCATCATTCTCATCACACACACACACACACAATCAAAAAACGAAAATCGAATTTAGAAAATGTAACTATTTTTACATTTAATTTAAAAAAATATAATAAATATTTTTTAAAAATTAATTATACTTCAATTTAATTTATAATAAATTATAAGCCTTAACTTCATATTAACAAAACATAAATTACATTTTATTTTATTTTTTTAACTTGAAAGATGAAAAATGTTTTGGTATTTAGGGTTAACATTTTAGCTTTTGTTGATATTATCTCAAGATCTCAATGTGTAACTACATCATTGTGTAAAGATAAAACCTCTCCATTTATAATAATTTAATAGCAATTCACTAGGGGTAGACTTCCATTCTTACCAAATATATTTTGGTCTTATATCATTAACTGATTTCCTTATATTCAAGAAAGACACACTCTTAACTAAACAAAAACACTTTAAAATCATACCTCAAACCAAAATGAAATTTTAATTCAAAATAATTACCATCAAATACCAAACATCCAAAATCTCATGTTCAACAATATGAGGGTCGATTCTTGGCATCTCTTCATATGACCAAGCAAATACATCACAAAATTCTTTGAAGAGATCGGTGTAGATCCAAATTTCTTCAGGCGAACAATACACACCGATATATACATTTTCAATTTTACCAGGATTGCGAGAGATGTCGATTGTGACGGTAGGAGACATACTCACCATGTTTCCTTTGGAAAAAATGTCATGCATATCAAGTGGAACTACGACGCGACCAACTATCTCACTCAAGGTAGATCTAAAATCATCGTGTTCGATCCTAACAAGCTATGGGAGGAAGTAAGAGCAATGATGCATATCATCTTGTGGCATATCAAAACCATTCATGGCCTATAAGATTGCTTCATTTGAAGGTAAATTATCATCAAGGAAATCATGTGAGCAAGACACTGAAGCGACCCAGACAGGTTGGAGAACAGGATCCTCCTCGTTTGTCTCCAAGGATACATGATTTGGGTCGAAAGTAGATTCGAAAACAACCTTATACGCTATATCTATCGATGACAGTGGAATTTCCATTCTAATATGTGACTGGCCTTCACAAGACATGGTTGAGGAAGGTAGGGTCCAAGGATCATTAAAATACGAAGTGTGGAAAAGAATGAGCCTCATTGACGAAGTAGACCTACTGGATATGGCATAAATGTGATGAATTGGTGCCACAAAATCAAAGGTACCCATAAGGGAGGAATACATTCTGACACCAATATGCTCAGTTTCCAGCTGAGAATTGTCGATCACGGGGATCTAAGGTCCAACCAATGCATTGGGGCTAGCATGCGCAAAGTACAACTAATCAATCATCACAATTTTCCCTTCGTGAGGAAAACATAAAGTACGGAAAATGGACGATACGACTGTAGTCATAAAATAAATCCAATTATGCCCTAGTAATAAGTTATAGTCAAGGGGCACATCAACCACCTCAACATCCATCTCGACTGTCTTTTCGCCTAACTGGATCGGAAAGGTAGGAAGAATATCGTGGGGAGAGAAAGAATGACCATCAAATGCAGTCAACATAGTCAAAGATTGAGATAGGGTTGGAGATCCAATGGATTTCCAACAGGTTAGGGACATCATGCACGTTGAAGTGCCTTCATCAATAACAATACTCTTGATGGTATACTTTGAGTAATCCACATGGATTTGGAGGGCCATGTGGTAAGGAAAGAGAGGCTAAACATCGTTAATGTCAAACTTGATAACCTTAGAGCCACATGGATCTAGAGCTCCTAACACAAATAACAAGGCATTTCTCTGTGAAGGACACGTCTAGAGTACCTCCACAGCCGACATCACAAAAGGGGTTTGGCCCAAATCTTCGACAATAGAGTAGTTTTTGGCAGCTCTAGCATTGGGGTTGTGGGTAGAGAATTTGAGTACTCCTTTTAGAATACGAGGCAAAGGCTCTGGCTTTTCGATCTCCAAAGGCATTTTTGGAGGAGGGTGAGACTCTAGACCTGGAAAAACCTGTGAAGAAATGTAATCACGAGACCGAGTGTCTACATTAATCTAAGAATTGACCATATTTACGCATAGATGGTCATATTCATGCGCCGGTGGGTTTTGATTCCCACTCGCTACATTTCTAGAATTAGAGGAGCTCTAGGCCATGTGTTGATTACGCAGAAAAGGATTAGTCAACAAAACGGGCGGTAGAGATAAGAGCCTTGCAACTTCCTCGAGTTTGGGCACAAATGGGTAAGGTGATCATCAATACAAAGCTTGCAAGGAAACTTCACCTTCCACTTCTCTTTATTGCCCTCACCAACATTATTGTTCAATCTATCATTGTTAACATTGTCCTTAGGTTTATTATTATTATTCCTTCCACCCGTACGATTGTTACCATGCCCTTTCTTTTTATTCCCTCCTGGTTGCTGGTTACCATCCAGGTTGGTCGACGACTGCACATAATGCACATTTGCCAACTAAGTGGGAGTGGAGGACACAAATGAAGCTTGTCCTCCTAAAGAGTGGCTTAGAGACAACTATTTCAACTAGCTTGTTACTAAGTCTATATATTTAACATTTGCGGAGCCTATGATGTCATCGGCACGAGGCCCGAGCTTTTGTCTAGGGTCATAGTTTGACCTCGGTGTGTTAGGAAGAATTTCGTATAACATCCCAGAATGAGCATATATGAGATCTAACTGCTGGGATTTAAAAATCGATTCATCTTCAGATGTTACCCTAGATGTAGAGACATCCTTAGAAATATAAGGCAGTAAATAATTAAGAAACCATTCCAACATAAACTCTGGAGGAATGTAGGCTTTGATCAACCTCTTCCGTCTACGCCACTCTTGAATGTGATCCGAGATATGGGTGGCTTTGTTCTAGCGGAGGGTCGACAAAATTTCTATTCCAGCATCATAATGAGCTGACAATTGGAAGTGGTTGAGGAAGACTAAAACCATCTGATTAAAATTCCTGTAAGTTCCCCTTGGTAGCTCTATGTATCATTTCATTGCAACCCCTGTGAGGGTGCGTTGAAGCAATCTTAAACGAATAGAATTTTCGTTAAGGGAATTGGAATAGCATCAAAGATGAAAAGTTGTGACGTGATCACCAAGATCCTCACCATTCTTCCTTCGAATTTCAAAATATATGAAGGAAGCTTGGTGGGGACGAGGGGCCATGTTGGGTCATGACGCACCTGGTCATTCATTAATCTTGACAAGTTTGGAAAATTAAGTGTGGCCATAAAAGGGAGTAGGGGTTATGACATCTGGCCCCAAGCTCCCAAGAAAGGTTGTTTCTTGGGAATCACAGTCCATCCATGGTTCTGGTATGCACCATGGCCCTGTCCGGGATTGTAAAATCCCCCTCCAAACTGATTCATAAGGGGTTGGTTGGGCACCATTCCAATAGGAATGTTATAATGAGGGTTATAAATATTCCCCCCAGCCAGAGGAGCTCCAGGTTGGGGGTTGCCCAAATTATGAAATTGACCTCCCCCGGGTGGAAATCCGGAGGATAGAGGTGGATTCGTCATGCCAAATGTGTTGGTCAGAGTTAATGTGGAGGAGGTAGGTGTAAAGGACAAAACATAAGCAACAACTTGTCCACCTGGTTGATTAATCCATCCAGGAGCGTTAAGACTAGGATTAGACCCAGGGTGAAAAGGAGGTCAGCTTCTAATCATCAGATTCATTTGGGGAATATGATCACCACCAAACGAGAGTGGAATATGCAGAGGATCCATGCCCCCAATTCCAATACTAGGATTTGTATTTGTCACTGGAATGGATGATGAAAATTGTGATGTGATATTCGACATACCATAAGAGAAAGGGCTATAGGCCGTACGGATGGACTGAGTATTTTACCTAAGTGTACCAAAAATAGACCTAAAAGGGTTCGTCACTATAGGTTGAGTAGCAACCACAGGTTGGATAGGAGTGATGACTAGAACCTCCGTCACTACAACCGTAGTGGTTGAAGGCGTATAAGGAGTTCCATTAACTACAGTAGGTATGGGAGTCGAAGGACTCCCAGTATATTTCCGACTCGACTCAGTACTCATACTTGTATGGCCACAAGTTTGGTAGGTGGAGGTGTGTGTACCATGGTTGATAACTTTATGCCTTTTAGAAGGAAAAGACTCAATATGCGGTGGTAACTTCAACAAACGACGAGACCTACGGGGAAGCAGGTCTGGCTCCATAATGACTTAATACTCGATATATAAAAACAAATCCTAAGGCCAACTAACAATCAAAGATCACACCAAAATAAGTAAAAGGACAATATGCACACAAACAAGATATAGTGGCTGAAAGGGGCCTCCCTCACTAAAGTAGATATGCCTCACCCAAGAGGGGCCTAAAACTCCCTTCAAAATATTGGAGGTATCAGAATCAGTTATAAGGGCCCTTGTGAGATTAACAACGCAGTCGATCAGATCCCCCCGAAGAGGTAATCCTCCATAAAGGTTGTGTTCATTCCGACCCTTATCTGAACCAGGGTTCTTGAAGAATAACCCATGCAAGTAACCTATGTGGCTACCTATGTCAAGCAACCAAATCCACAATGATATAACCAATGCGTAGGCGAACATTTGTAAGTTAGGTGCACCGTATGAGTAGGGTAATAGAGCCTGAAATATTGAAAGAACCACCTCTCACAAAGGTAAAGGAACTATCAAGACCCCCAGATACGAATAGATCCCCATAAATATCTCTGATGCTAAGAAGGTATTAGAGGGATATCTCTGCAACCAACTTCGAGAGACCTCGTGCTTAGCCCCGGTGTGAGTGGAGCCTCCCGACGTCACCAATTATATAATGGATTTCACCACTCCCTTAGTCAGACACATATGTTGAGTTTAACAACCTTGGAGAATTTTAGTCACAAAATCCTATTCCAAGGCTCTATATCTTAAGCTAGTTTGTGCACCCTGAAAAATAAAATTGTTTCTAATCAATTTTAAATTTATCAATGTTACTTTTAGTGGCTTTGTTTAGTCAAAATATGTGGTCGTAAAACTGATGATGTTATGACTCAGCAAGTAAAAGAAATGAATATGAATATAATGCAAAGTCCCAACTTCAATTCTCAATAAATGATAAGCTTTTCACAATGCAACTTTCAATTCAACACTACAATTTCAAATAAGATGCAATCTTTCCATAAATCTATTAAGATCAATGATAAGAACCCAAAATATCAAACGCCTATAATGCAAAATGTATTTTTTTGTATTTTCAATAGAAAGAAATGAAAATGCAAGGACTGAACAACAACTTGATAGATAGACCCTACTGTAATAAAAAGAAAAAAACAAGTAGGATATCAAGGAGCAAACAGCCATCCCAAGATGCAAGGACAACCAATGAAAAACATGATGAGAAAGAAAAACTGCCCAAAAATTCAACCAAAGAAAGGTTTCCTATCACTCTACAATCACTAAAGATTTATGAAAAAGACCCAAGAAGACTCAACAACCATCAAAACTTACTCAACAAATACCAAACTCAACAATTCAACAAAAAAGGATGATTTATGTGACTGTCTAGGTAAAAACCGTGTATGTATGTGCCCTATAGAACGACAACTCGTGTATGTCGTCTGTCAAGGGAAAAACCACGTATATGTATTAAAACACTGCCAAGTTAAGAATAAGGCCAAGAAACTCAGATTCAAAATGAAAATAGGTTGTCAATCAATCAGACAACAAGGAAACTGAAGATAACCGAGAGAAATCAAAGGATAAAAACACTCCAAACCGCAAAAAGAAGATTCAATACCTAGTATGGTCTCCAATTTTGTTACGAGGAAAATCACTCTATGGCATGGGGTAAACCACAATAAATGGAATGACTGCAAAAATCAACTCTAATCTCAAGTATGCTATATAAACAAACAAGATAAAAAGGAAATATAAAGAGCCTACCTCGTCCAGATGTTCGATAAAGACCACCGTTGAGCACTCAACCCAAAGCTATATCCCTGCAACTTGTCCTCAACAACCAAGATACACAAGCATATGGTGATAATTTATAAAGTTAGCACATATAATAGCATAATCCATCAATATTCATAACAAATATGCCCATGGAATAACAATTCAAATATTTGCAAGACATTAATTGGACGATAAAAGAGTATTTCTATTAAAATATGATCAACATAAGTGTATGAGTGACAAACTTCCATGTCGACATGTCTCATAACCGAGAAACTAAGTCCCTTCCAGCTGGGCCTCCACCACTTCATTCCTCCACCAGAGACAAGCTCATATAAGAGAGACAATGAGGTTCTCCATCAAAGAGGGAAGAGGTTGGGGGCTGAACACTATGTTCAGACTTAAAAGGACAAAGGGATGCAAACTCAAAATGAAGTGAATAATTTCTCTAGAGTAACTTCGCTATCAAAGTTGAATTCTTCTCCCTCTTCCACAACTTGGATATGGCCCATTTATAGCCTTCAAATGGAACTGAAGGGCTGATTCAGAACGTTTCCTGTATATGGAAGTTCAAGGATCATGAATCTCGTGATGTGACATGGAAACCCAACACCATTTTTTAATTTTGGGCACAAAACTTGATGTACGCAGGATGTAATGGTGCAACCTGCATACACGCATGTTGTATAGCTATTAGGTCATGTATATGTGGGGAAATATTATTTTTATCTCTGGGAATTGAAAAAGGGACTTCAAGTCTACATAGGGAAATGGAAAATGCCTTCTGAGCAAGTTTCATGGGGTGAGGCAAATCTTTCTATAAAAATCTTCTATGGGTATTAAAATCACCGAGGAGGAGAAATGTATTATCCTATTATGTTCTTTACCAGGGATAGTTATGTCTATAGGGAGTAATATAACCACATTAGCGCTAGAATACATGTTTGCATATCTACTATCATAATAAATGAGAAGGAAGAACGTGGAAGGATTGACCAATGATGCTTTAGTGGTGAGAGGTCGACCAATTGACATAGATAAAGGAAAATTCTCTTGTAGAAAGTCTAAGTCGAAGGGTATATCTAAATCCCCTATTCAATCGACAAGAAGATGTTGGAAATTTGGTAAATATAGGAATTACAAAAGGGACTTCAAGTCTAAGGTAATGGAATTCAGTATACGATCCGACGAGAAGCAGTTGGCTGAGAGAAAGATGACTCCAGATAAGGGAGGTGATGTGTACCTGGCATCAAATAATACATAGTCGGATCAAGATGTTTGGTTGATTAACTTAGGAGAATCCTATCACATGACAAAACATATAGAATGGTTATGGGAATATGAAAAATATGAAGGAGGAGACGTGTTCTTGGGGGAAGACTCAACAAAAAAAGTTCTCGGACGAGGAAGATTCCAACTGATACTACAGTATGGGAGGAGTAGAACCCTTCCAGGTGTTCTACACATTCCGAGTTTGGAAAGAAACCTGATTTTTGTCAACAATATGAGTGATGCAGGGGTGCACACCCTATTTCAGAAGGATTTGTGCAAGATGGTCATAGGTGCGATGGTATTGAGGAATGGATTTTGAATTGGAACCCTATACAAGTTACTAGGGAGTGTTGACTCGACTAGATGCAACAACCTTTCTATTACTAAAGTTGACTTGACTCGACTCACCTTGGGATGGGTCAATTCAAACCGACTTGACAAGTCATCATAAAGACAACCTGACCATGCTATGGCATGAGAGGATGGGACACATCAGAGAGAAAGGACTTTGAGCTATGAATAACAAAGATATGGTCGAAGACTTTCCTGCATGTAATTTAGAAGTCGACTTTTGTGAACATTGTATATATGGAAAACAAAGTCAGGTGGGGTTCCCATTTGGAGCGAAAAGGGAAAATGAGATTCTAGAATTGGTTCATAGTGATGTGTTTGGCCCTATTTTAGTGCCTTCGCTTGGTGGATCCCTGCATTATGTCTCCTTCATAGATGATTTTTCTAGGAAGACATGGATATATTTCATGAGGAATAAATCATAGGTTTTCTAGAAATTCAAAGAGTTTAAATATCTCGTGGAAAACCAGATAGATAAGAAGATTAAGGTGATGAGAACTGACAATGGTGGTGAATTCTGTGGAAAATAATTTGATCAATTCTACAAGCAGTGTGGAATAGAACGTAAAAATACCACACCATATACCCCACAAAAAATGGATTTGTCGAGAGAATGAATAGAGCATTGATGGACAAGGAAAGGATCATGCTTAGTGGTGCTAGGCTCACACAAGAATTCTAGGCAGAGGCAGTGGAAACTAAAAAATACCTATTAAATATGTCTCCTTTGTCGGTGCTAGTCAAAACGACTCCACATGAGGTGTGGTAGGGTAAGAATCCTTCGGTTTCACATCTCAAATTATTTGGTTGTGATGCATTTATGCATGTTCCCAAGGAAAAAGAGGAGCAAGTTGGAAAAGAAGGTAGTCAAGTGTATTTTCATTGGATACAAAGAATGAATGAAAGGATACTCTGGGATCTCGCATCAAGGAAAAAAATGTAAAGTCAAGATGTGGTCTTTAGAGAAGTCAGAAGTAAGTCAGAGCTTGAAGAAATTGTTCATACTGAGAATAATCCAGAAAAGGTGTGGTTTGAACTGAGGAATGAAGAAGATGATTCAAATGAGTCGACTAAATCAGAAGGACAGGTGGAACAACCAACCCTGTTTGTAAGGAGGTCAGAAAGAGTAAGAAAACCAGTTGAAAGGTATAGTTCGCAGAAATTTCGTTCCACATTTGTGTTAACTACCACTGGCGATGAGCCCAAGTTAGTTGGGGAGGCAGTCGACTTAACAAAGGGAAAAATCTAGAAGGACGCCATGGTCGAAGAGATGGAATCCTTGCACAAGAATGAAACATGGGACTTAGTCAAATTACTTAGTGGAAGAAAACCTATCAGTAGAAAATGGGTATTCAAGTAGAAGATGAATGCAACAGGTCAAGTTGAGAAATTCAAAGCTTAATTGGTAGCGAAAGGATATTCCCAAGTTGAAGGAGTCAACTTTGGTGATATTTTTCCCCTATTGCAAAATTAACTTCCATTAGAATACTAATGTCTATGGCTGCAACATTTTATCTAGAGATAGAAAAAATGGATGTAAATATAGTGTTCCTACACGAGGACCTGGAAGAGGAAATCTACATGAAACAACTTGAAGGATTTGTAGTAAAGGAAAATAAAGATTTTGTGTGCAAACTAAAAAGATCCCTGTATGGTCTAAAGAAATCACCAAGGATGTGGTACCAAAATTTCGACACATACATCTTTAGTTTGGGGTTTGTGAGAATCAAAGTTGACCACTACATATATTCCAAAGAAGAAGGTGGGCATTTCATATATGTATCACTGTATGTCGATGACATGTTGCTGATTGGAAACAACTAGGACATAATAAAGAAGGTGAAGATGCAACTATCCTCCAAGTTCGACATGAAGGATCTCGGTGAAGTGAACTTCATTCTGGGAATGTACATTAAGAGAGATCGAGCAGCTAGAAATATCTGGTTGAGCCAGGAGAAGTATATTGAAACAATATTGAATTGTTTCAACATGTAGGATTTCAAACCTGTGAAGGTGCCAATTCATGTGGGAGCAAGGCTAACTGTTGAACAGTGTCCAAGGTCATAGGAGGAAATAGAGGACATGGCACGTGTTCTCTATGAAATTTTTGTTGGTAGTCTAATGTATACGATGGTTTGCACTCGACCAGAAATTTCCCATGCAGTGGGAGTGTTGAGCACATACATGTCGACACATGGGAAGGAGCATTGGAAAACTGTCAAAAGAGTATTCAGGTACTTGTGTGGCACAAAATATTATGCTATATGCTACCAAGGAAAACCTGGAGGTGAAAGTGAATTAAATGTACAAGGATTTATCGACACCAAATGGGCTAGAGATGTGGATCGACGAAGTTCGACCAATGGATATGTGTTCAAAATGTTCGGTGGAGAAATCAACTAGAGGAATAAGCGATAGGCGATCATAGACCTGTCAATAACATAAGCTGAATACATGGCAACCACTCATGGAAGTAAAGAAGCAGTATGGATGCAAAGGTTGTGTTCAGGAATTAGGTTTGAGTAGAGAGCTATGAAGATAAGTTGTGATAGTCAAAGCACAATATTTATGGAAAATAACCTTGCTTATCATTATAAGACTAAGAAAATTTATGTACAATACCATTTCATGAGAGACATGGTGGAAAGCAAGTTGAAAAACATAGCAAAGTCTTTGACCAAGTCTGTGAGTGTTGTGAAGTTCTCTTGGTGCAGAGAGGCAATAAGAATTGTTGCCTTGGGTCTATGAATGAGAGTTCATAGGTCTCCTAGTTTCAACAAATAAGACAACGAGTGGGAGAATGTTTGGTTGTTATATTCTTTGCAGCGAAAGTTTAGTCAAGGTGGATCGAATGACAGTCAAAGTCGAGGTGGATCGACAATAAGTCAAAGGTCAAGGTGGTTCGACCAGGTAAAGTTGAAGTTGAAGGTTGATGTGGTTCGACGTGGTAAAGACATCAACATCAATTCGAAGAGGTCAACTGACAAAAGTTTGATAGAAGGGCATGTGTCAACCAACTGAAGATCGAATGAAGGCTGATTGGTAGTCGACTGCAACAAAATCCCGAGATTCACATGATTTGTAGCAAATGATATGCGTGGATCTGTAACTATTTTTGGGCACCTTTTATTTATGGTTTTTCCTATTGTAAATCCTATAAAGAAGGCGTGTTGTAATACTATAAAATCTAATCAAAGATAAACAAATATTTAGATGGTATCGTAGAGGTTGTTGGTCATGTAGATATAAGCCGAATTGGTTACAAGGTTGTTCTTGTGTAATCAAGAGGGTATGATGTCAATTGTATTGTAGGTGTTGACCAAGGTTAGACATGTAACCTTTTATTCTATATGAATAAAACAACAAGTGAGTATAATGCTCAAGGAATGCTAGTTTTCATGATTTGGGTTTCCAGGGTAAAATCTCTATGTATTGTGTGTTTTCTATGTCATTTAATTTCTTGATTATATCTTTCTTCCTCTCTTCTTCTAGGTTTAGTGTGGAAGTGTCCTCATTTTCTAACAAATTTTCATCCGACAACCCAACCATAAAATTAAGTTCAGCTCAGCTAGTCTTTAAAAGTTGGCCCAAAAAGTGGGCACAAATTTACTATAAATATAGGATAGATGTGCCCTTTTTTAGAGAAACCAAACAAGATATCAAGTCTGACATGCACTAAAGGTGTTGGGGTGTCTTTTTGGTCTGTGAGAGAAGTCTAAGGGATTTTCTTGAGGTATTTCTTATTCTCAAGGTGCGCTCTGAAGGATTGAAGTTCTATGATGATAGCCTGTGTAGTGTTTTGATGTTGTGATGCTGCCATTAATGGATGTTACCATCAATTGATGTTTTCGCTAATGATTACATTCTGGGAATGATGTTATGAAGATTTCTAGGGTTTGAAGGATTGTCTATGGAATGAAGCATGCAGGTGAAGTCATAAGTACTCTATGTATTAATATCTTGGATTGGTTCCTACACATATCTCATTGAGTTAGTGCTCAATTGAGGATATTGGTGTCTGCAGTAGGTTGGTGCCTACATCTTATTGAGTTGGTGCTCGTTGAGGATATTGGTGTCTGGAGTAGTTTGGTGCCTACATATTGATGAGTTGGTGCTCAGTTAAGTAGATTGGTGTCTCCAGTAGGTTGGTGCCTACAATATTTGTAACAATAGGTTGGTGCCTACAAACATTTATAAATATAATTTTTATGGTTTTCTCCTGATTGGGTTTCCATGTTAAACTATGTGCATTGTGATTTGAGTTCATATGAGATTATTGTTTCTCAACTAATGAATGATTGATGAATGGTTAAATAAACCAAAGAGTATCATATACTAATTCACCCCTCCCCCCTCTCAGTAGAAGCATAAGTTCAACAAAAAAATGGAGAAATTCCAATGTTACTTGGAAGTTCTATTTTGTAAGCATTTGAGAAAAATTTCCTCAACAATTTACATGGTCCAATATTTTTAAGTTTTAGTTTGTTATTATCCCCTCTAGGAAATGTTTCTTTTCTATGGTGTGCCATAACCAAATATCCAACTATATTTTATTCATGTCTGCCCTATGTTTGTATTTGTTTTTGTTGTCCTCTAGCTATTGCTTGACTCTTTCATGCAATTCTTGTATACTTACTGAAAAATATTCACTGTCGACACTTCTCAATTCTTGTTTGCATAAATTTATTAATTCATAAATTCCTCTTGGATGCATTCCATACAAAATTTGAAATGGACTTAATCATATTCTTCTATTAGGTGAATCATTATATGAAAACTTTGCCTATGCAAGTATTTGATCCCATTTCTTGGGATGTTCACCTACCAGACATCTTAAAATATTTCCTAAACTTCTATTTA
>JASDQU010436910.1:70569-82749 GCA_032191745.1 Picea mariana
ATGGTGAAAGCTTTTATCTAAAACAATTGGCTGTCTACTTGCATTAGATGGAGATACTACCAACTCCCTTGCATGATCCTAGGACATGAGATCATAATGGCAGTGGTACAAGTTCAATTTGATTATCTCCTTGTCTTGTTTCTATTCTAGTGTTAGTATGCTTTTAACTCAACCATTTAGTTTTCCAAAGCCTCTAATTTTCCAAATTTATGGTAATTTTGTGTTAAACAATAAGATTTGAACTTGGTATGAAAACATAGCCGTGATAATAATCGCTGTGCAATATAAGTGAGATGATATCAGACGTCAGCGGCCTAATTAAGATTCAAATATTTTTTGCAAATTTATTTATTTTTGCAACTTTTAAAAATAAGTGGAGATTGTGATCTCTTTTTGTAAATAAAACACCAAAATTATATTGTCATTACAAAAATTTATAGCATGCATAAATGAGATTTAATGTTCCTGGAGTAAGATCTAAAGTTGTTTCTGATTGGCTAAAAACTCACCTAAAACTGTTTTTGATTGGCTAAGAGCTCATTTTTCTAGGACTTACGGAAACAGGTCATGACCCAAGACCCAGAGCCATCTGGCAGGAGTGAAAGTCTGCACCCTTCTGGATCACCAACAAGTTATTTCAGGTGGCGTGATTTTTCTTGAATAATGGTAACAAGTCAGCACACATTCGCAAATAACAACCCATAATTGTTATCCTCACTGTTACTAGACAACTAAATTATAATTGATTTTACCACCTTCAAATAATTAAAAGAAACAAATATATTGAATAAAAAAATTATTCAATATTGTTCTAAGATTCTTTACAAAATAATATAAAAATAACTAATGAACCAAGTGCTATACTATACCTATAATGAACCATGTGTTCTACTATGCCTATATAGGTTTCAGGCAGATAAGTGTAAGTCTCTACATGTAAATATGGTAGTGATAGATCAACGAAACCAAAAGGGAAATATACAGCTAATAAGAACCCCCTAACATTCCTAACATTTACTGGCCTGATCAACTGTGAGTTGTGATTTCATTTGACTTATTCAAATTCACTTTTTTCCATTTCATTTACTCGGTGGCCTGAACTGGGAATTGTGATTTCGTTTGACTTATTCAAATTCACTTTTTTCCATTTCATTTACTCGGTGGCCTGAACAACTGGGAATTGTGATTTCACTTGAGTTATTCAAATTCACTTTTTCCCATTCTCATTTACTTTGATGTTCTATTTTAAATGTGGATATTGTAATATCTTTCATCATACAGAAAATGTTAGCTTGTGCACATAAAATAAGGCACAATCCTCTCTATTTCGTAACTGCCACAAAGCATTATATTGTCTTTGGTAGTTTCAAATTTACCAAGGCCAAATACATGAAAAGGCACAAAAACATGTTAGTTTTTAAGCATCTATTTTTTTTCAAAGTTCTCCTGTTTTATTATAAACATTGAATTCATATTATTCTCGTTTCTTTAAAAAAAAATCCTGGACATCTACATTATATACATTCATCTTTCTTTGAGCACTATTCTGAAAAAAAAATTGCAAGCTAATGAACTCTGAGTCACAGAGTTGAATGGGTGTAAAGATGTTTTCACTGCTTTTTTAGGATCCATTAATGATTTACATAGATGGCATGGTCACATTAATCATAATAACTCTTTCTACTAATGCCACTAATGGTAACTAACAAAAGCACACAGCTCGAAACAACTTCCTAACCAAATATGAGATGCATGGTGGTATTCATCACTGTAAGTTGAACTCCCCTAAAACACTGATTTTGCATTAACTTGTCTACTTATACATAAGATTCCATCTCAACCTTGAGGCGGCAGGAATGGGAGGGATAATTTTCAATCCCAAAGGAAAAGAAGAGAATTTGTTTGTGTCGGGTTTGGGTAAAACAAATAATCAAGCTGAAGCATTAGTTCTCTTACTAGGATTGAAATTAATAAACAAGCTGATATAAAAAAGTTATTTTCATAGGAGATTCAGAGTTGCTAACAAAAGCAATGTGGAAAGGAACAATCCAAAATCAAAGCACTCTTAACACAACATATTCAGGATTCAAAAAAATCGAAAAGAGTTATCATGTGCTACGGTCCTTAAATGAAAAAGCAGATAGATTGGCTAATGAAGCCAATAGAATGGGGCAAGGGATAATGATGGATGCCAATGGTACACAACGAACACCAATTCCCTGATGGAAAACGAAAACATCAAAATTATGGCTCAAAAAGTTTTGAAACCTCATAATTTAATGAACCTTGAACGTGACATCAATTTATTTGAGCAATCATGTTGATAGTGGAGGCTTCACTACGCATGCAGTGCTCATCTTTTCTCATGCCCATCTTTTCCCATGTCGTGAGCAATACGAAAATACAACATAGTCTAAACGTTCTACGTTTTTACCTTTTTTTCAGGTAATTTTTCCCACAGGTTTTGTCCAAAATCTGGCCAGAAATTTAGAAAAAAAATTGGAATTGCAGATTTCAGTGGTTGAGATTGCATATAACGGGTGCCTTGGGGGTTTTTGAGGGCGCTGAATCGTTTTATGGGTTCAAAAACACAATTTGAGCACTTTAAAATTGTGATTTGGCCAACAATCGCATTGCCGAATTCCAATGATAGTAGCCGGAAAAAAGTAAAAAATGTAGAACATTTAAACTACGCCAAGCAATACGACACACGGGATTGGCAGGATTGGTAATGAAGCAATACGACACACACAGGATTGGTAATGGATCCAGATTATCAACCATCCATCCATCATCTCGATCAGGTGAGATAACGATAATGCACATAAGTTTTCTGGGTTTGCAATATCAAGGAACATTGCACAACTTTTGCCCAGAGGAGTATGCATTTCCGAAATGATCAGAAATTGTTTTTGCTATGGACGATCAGAAATTTGCTCAGGCAGAATTCACTCCTGATTCGGTGGATCAAGTCGCTCAGAGGCGATCAGCAATGAATTCAGAACATACTCATGAGGGGCGATGTATGGGTTGTGAAGTAGCAAAAGATCAAACGGCAATTGCAGGCACAAGAAATTTTAATCAAGGAAACAAGGCTAGCATCGCTGACTTGGTTGCATATGCCTCAGCCCAAGATGAGAATAGGGTTAAAGGAAGTTACTCTATTAATGGAAACGGTTCATCATCAGCGGAAAGAGATTGCGGAGCTGAGGAAGGAGAGTATTTTGCACAGGGATGCTATAAGTGAGCTGGCCACCCTTCAGACAGTAGTACCAGCAATGGCGCATCCTTAGGTTGGCTCTTCTGGGAACAGAGAAAGAGAGACAGTTCAGCAAATTCCAGTTGAAATGAACCAAAATCCAATGGGTCAAGAAATTGTGAACACTGAAATAAAACTCTTCTAGTTCTGTTTTCTATGCTTTGTAAAACTTGTCTGCTGTTAGGCGCTTTTTGTGAGCATCTATCCATATAGAAGTACACAGAATAAGTTTTTTGGTCTGAAAGTTAGAAGTTGTGATAAAAAAGATGCCATGTTAATGACAGACAGTCTTTCTTATAATAAGTTTGTATTGAAGATGTAATGTTCAGCTGTTCAGCGTTTGCTGCAGCACTTTTGATAATACAAACACAACCGTTTCTGTTAAAAAACCAAAAAAAGATTCATCTAGACCTGTTTTTTCCCAGGGCTTGTTCTGTACATGAACAAAATTCCCATGATTTTTTTTTAATAAGACAAATAATGGTTACAGATAAAGCTACTAATGCTACTGAATGTAACGAACAATATCACACAGCTGGAAAGAACTTCCTAACCAAATAGGAGATGAATGGTGGCATGCATTGCTCTAAGTAGACTTCCTTTAACCCTTTCTACTAATGCTACTGATGGTAACTAACAAAAGCACGCAGCTGGAAAGAACTTCCTAACCGATACAAGATGCACTTTGGTATTCATCCCTCTAAAGTTGAACTTCAAACACTGATTTTGCATTATCTTGTCTACTTATACATAAGGTTCCATCTCAATCTGGTTTTTCCCAGGGCTTATCCTGTTCATGAACAAAGCTCGCATGAAATTTTTTTAATAAAAATAATAATGGTTCCAGATAAAGCTTTACCTGATATTTGGTCAGGATAAATTATCCTAATTCAATTAGGATATGGCCCTCACTTTTGCTGGAAATGTATGATTTCGTGATGTATTTTCTTTTGCATTTTAAGATATATATAGGATGCATTCGTTTTTAGCAGACTTCAAAAAAAAGCCACATTTCTTTATTTATTCAGAAGTATGGAAAAAAAAACATACAAGACTAGAAAAAATGACTGCATTCTTTCCTCTGTCACAAAACCCATGGTGGCACTAAGCTAGTGTCAAAACAATCCTTGTACTGCACAAATATGACAAAGAAAAACAAAAGAAGACAACAAAAAACCTTCCAGATCATCTTCTCGCATGCCAAAAAGTTAACAGAGGAACAAAACTGAATAGTTTTATGTTACATCAATGCTTTTGCAAATATCACAGTAGCTGAGGATTATTTTTCGTAATATAGCTAAGCATATCTACAAACTTCCAGAACACCCTTTGATAGCCTAGAAGAATGAAAATAATTTCATTGTGGACTAGATACAAAACTCAGGCTATTAAAGGCCTTTTATCAGCTGGTTAAGTTGTCCATGCAAGAGTTCCCTTAATAGTCTTCTTTTGTCAGAAAAGTAAGAATATACCATGTTTATGTGCAATCTGTAGTAAAGTTCCAGTGGTAGTATTTTTACGCCCACGTAGAGCAGCTATATCATTGCACACTTACAGGGGAAACAGGCTGCACTTGATCACCACTGCTGGTAGAAAAAACAAATAAGTTTCTAAGCTTTTGTGGAGAATGGTTAGTTTGTCCCCCACTTTCTGATTCAGATCTGTCTACTGGTGTAACGGTATCCATCTCACTTCTCCCGTTGAAGGAACCCTCTTCATTAATGTCCTTTGGCCCATTCTCAGGCATCAGAGATTTGACAAGTATTGCCTGAGCATCAGCAATTACTGAATCATTATCATCTACAGCATACAAAATTTTCTGAATGGCCGCTACCACCTGTGAAGAAATGGGCATCAAATTTCAAAACAGTCAAGACTCTGAAAAAATACTGTTGCAATGAACAATTAGCAATATGTCCCCATTGTGCTGTTTATAGCACTCATCAGTTTAAATGGTTGCATAAAAACTCGCAAATTATGTATGCTGAATTTCATTGTATCTAATTCAGCTCTATTTTATTTTCTTTGTTTACATTCTTTCATCAATTTCAGTTGCAAGAAATAGTTAGAAAATAGCTTGATTAGGCTCGATTTCCAAAATCTTTCCAAGGTGGACTTACGTAGGCCTTCAAATATTTAGCAATCTTGCATATGTCACTACTACAATATTTTTTTATGTTAATATTAATCCAAGCAACAAAGAGACTGGCCAAGACATGGCTTCATCCTGATTTGTAGTATGGAGGCATGGCCTAATCATGACTTTGTAAAAGTTGAACCAGAACCCTCCTGAATGCGACTGGCTAGATGTATTTGAGAGATTTCTATGTTTGAGGAACACTTTCAAATGAAGGAAGGAAATGACCTTAGTATAGATGTCGGACCCTTCATTGGAGAAGCATTATCTCATTCAACAATGTTTGATGGGAGATATCCACAAAAGTGAATGATTCCAAAAGTTCAATTTTGCAAACTCATTATGACTGGATGCCATCCTAACTAGACGTTGATAGATGCAGACAGAGATGACTAAAAGGTAAAACAACCTTGACACTGACGTGGTCCATCTAAAAGAATCAGATGATTAAGACCACTTGTTGAGATGTGCAATAGACTTCCGGAAGTTGCCTGCCAGTTACGATATGGCATAAACAATGGGTAACAAAAGTTGCCTGTTAATGAGATCATTAGAAACAGGGGGTGGAACAGAACTTCAAATGAAATTAAASAGATAGAAGGTGTTTGAAAAATGTGCTGCCTTCACGCCCTTGGATGGCTATACAGGTGTGCATTCTCTAGAAACAAGCAGGGTGGATCAAAACTTCAAATGAAATTGAAGGGCTAGAAGGTATTTGAAAAATATGCTGCCTTCATGCCCTTGGATGTAGGTGTGCGTTCTCCAAAGAAAGAAAGCTCACTTATGGAACAATGAACATCCCGATATCACACCATCTCCACAGGCATGCTTTCCTCAAAGAGATGATAAATTACAAATACTAAGGGATAACATTTAAATCTTACAAACTTCACTCAGCTTATCTCCCCATCTTTGCGTTACTGATGTTCTGCCCCACAGTTCAATAAAACAAAATCTTGTATCCTTAACTTTTGAATTATATTTGTTTTTGCAGTTTTTGAAAACGAAGTGCACAAGGTGCTCTTGTGGGTCTGGTACTTATTCTTCACATTTTCTCATGGTTTACAACAAATATTGTTCTGGTACTCGCTACCTTTTTTTCCCCAAGGAAAACCTTGCAGGAAAACCCAAGGGATGCTTCCTGACATTCATGGAGAGCATCCCTAGTAAACTCGTCAGTGTAGACTACTGCGCCTCACCCAAAGGGATTCAAACTGGGCACCTGCCAGTACAGAACTAGCCAAATTCCCAGTAACATTGGCAACAACCGGTTGAGCTAACATCTTGGATTATGGTAACTAAGGTAAAATAATATCAAAGCTCATACTATCTAACAAGATCCCAAAAATCAACCAAAATCCTACAAAAAAGACCTCATTAATTATATAGGAACACATACTGGAAGCTGCTCCAACTCTTCATTTTGAATAAGGATTTCTATATCTCGAAGTTTAGCAAAGTAGAAGTCCCTTTCCTTCTCTAAATTGTTCACAGAAAGCTTTAATTCTGAAACCTGCAGCAGCGCAGTAGAGAAACAAAATAACAACCAATTAGTGTGTCAGAATAAGCAAATGCACTCAGACAAGAAGATTTCTAATTACTAATAATTATCACATAGCTATGCCAGCTGAAATATTTTTTTTACATTTCAAATTTCAATAAAGATTCAAGAACTAAGGTCCAAGAATTGTCCAGTAAAGTCACGATGACTGAACAGCAAAGAAAACACCTCTCAATCAATCTTCACAACCAAAAGAAAGATGACTAACAATTATAATCATTTAAGATGCTTACATATTCTCACTCCAGAAATTCCAAGAATTATATTTAACTAAAACTCAGAAATCCTATCCCTGTTCCACAAAAGAAATACCAATAATACCCAGCTTGATTTTATTTGCATTAATTTAGTTTATCAGCTCAAAGAAAAATTTTAGAGGTCTCGGGTCATCAACAAATTTGGTACACACAAAGTTAAGTAAGGTGCATTGAATAATTTTCACATCTATTAAGGAATCAAGTACATTGGTCCTTTTATTTTTTTAAAAGAGGGAACCTTCCCAAATGAGTATACCTGTTCACTCACAGCTTGAACGTGCTCTACGGAAACATACCCGGGAGGCACTGAAACATGCTTCCCTTGCTTACTTCCTGCAAATAAGAAAAAGATCAAGACAATTAGACAGTTGAGTAGAACTGCTCACTAATAGATGTTGCAGAATGGGAGCTCTTGACCCAAGGCAATGAAAATGTTTATGTAGTAACCAACCACTTGGACCAGCTCCAAATCCATCTGTACGTCGAATTGCTGAAGATGAGTTAGATTGAACTGATTTTAAAATTCCTCCAATGCCCTTATTCTGGGACGAGCATTGCATTGAAGACATTCCCTTTCTGTGGACTTCCTTTCCTCCTTTACATCTTCTCTCTACGGGATTATAATTGCTAACAACAAGAACATAAAAAACATTACTGATAAATGACAATACTCATATGGATGAATCATGTTATCTCCACTAGGAAATAGTTGAAAGTAAAGCCAGGTTTCATACCTATTCATTGTTCCACCTGTTGCAGAATCACAATACCGCTTCAACCACTGGAGAAGCTCCAGATTGTCCAACGGCCGACCTTTAACAAGTTTATTAACTTCTATATGCTGCTCAATTATCAATGTGTGCCATCATTTTACACAACATATAATTAACCTTTAATCCAAACAGTGCCTTGAACAAATGAACAACTAGCAAAAGCATAGCCCACAAAAGAATCAAGTAGACTAAGCAAGATGTTCAGAATGTCTAACAATTTTCATATATACTTGATTGCACAAAACAATGATGACTGTCAAGCCAAAAGTCTCAATGCGTGTCAATTGCTGAAATGCACAAATCCAAGCATGACGCATGACAAAGGTCAGCTAAGCAACTTAAGCTTGACCATCAAGATACACACATGGATCAACTATAGGGTATCCTGTGTAGTAAATAGCATAAGAAAACAACTTCATTACTTTGCCATGCCTTCCTCACGTAAGAATAGATCTAGAGTCTTTGCAAAGATCTTCTGTCAGCAAGTACTAATCTTCTGCTGGCATTTCCCAGCGTGCATCCCCCTTTCTTAAATCTTGAAATAGGTAAATAGAACATCACCATGAGTTTGAGCTTATGTGACAGGAAACATATTTTTCACAAAAAGCTTTGCATGATGGCCCTTTTAAGTTGAAGTAATTGCATTGGATTACAATAAAATGGTGTGTTACGCTGAAAAAAATATCTTCTAGTCTATGTCTGTTCTTGAAGACCCATAAAACCTCATTTAAGAAGAGCATCCAGAGGACAAGGAAGAGTATCAAATTGATTGGAACAGGTTTATCTGCTTTCATGGATAAAATAAATAACAGTTATCTGCAGAAATGGAAAGCAATTATGTTCTAATATTTTAATTTACATCTAAGTACGTTGTAAGTCTTACCCATAAGCTAAATTCTCTAATTTTGCAAAGAAAACAAACTAGTTCAGTTGTAATGACCAGAATTCCTCACAAACGCTGTAGAGAATTGTTCAAAGTCAATAAGATGTCCTAAAAAGGTCATGAAGATTGAGACACATACCGTGCAATTCACAGTAGAATAAGCAATTGATACCAGAGAAATATAAAAATTTAAGTTATAGTTGCTTAAAGACCAAACATAAATCGTTAATGTTTGCACACAAACATGTTAAACCTCCAATCACAAGGGATTCAATAGCCTTTTCATACTGATAGTTTTATCCAGAGAAGAAAGGGACTACACTTACTTTGGCCCATCACAATCTTGGAAAGGCCAATTGATACAACAATCTATGTTTGCGGTGACTGATCATGCCATTTATATTTTCCTCAAAATGCCCCTTTCCTAAATTTTACAAAATAGCATTTAACTAATTTTGTTAACGTTCCACTCCCTAATATTAGCACTAAAGATGGGATAATTTATCATCCACAATTAATGTGAATTGAGAAATAACCTAAGAGATTAGGCGTTATGTATGGAGATGTATTGAAATTTGTTAATATATGATTGTTTAATGCTTGATAATGTATCTCATGCCTACCCCAGGGATATAGTCCTTCTTCAGCTAAAGCAAGATTTGATCAAAATTGAAATCATTACAAGGTGAATGGGGCTATAATTATTTACTCGTGCCCTCATTCTGAGCAGCTTGGTTTTCAACTTGAAAAGTTTCTGAGGGGCCTGCCCGCAGACAAGGGTTCCATTAGTGTGTTTAAACTATAATCACTCTCGAAACTATTTTAATTCATGTATGATTGTTTTTCTGTTCATCTATTTAGTCATTTGCTATTTTTTTAAGTTTTGGTTACATGGTTGTTCTCTCAAATGTGTACATGGTTTGCCGTCAAATATCAACTTCTAGTGACATTCTGAGTTCTTAATCTTGGGATCATAACAGTAAATTTTCCAATGTCAATAAKGTGCAAGGAGCATTTAACTATTTAAGCCACACACTCTGCAAAATCACAGTAGAACAAGCAATTCCTGGCAAAGAAARCGAGAAAAATGATCTAACAGCAGACAGAAAAAGGGTTATGCTTCCACAAAAACAGTCAAATAAATGAAAGCTCCAAGCTGATAACAGTTCTAAATCCTAATAGCCAGCTCCTACATAAAAATAAATATCCAAAGAATTAGACTGCACAATTTTCAATAATCTCTCTTTTCTTTCTCTTCAAGATGAACCAGTTAAATTTTACATAGGAATGCAAGTAACCTTAAAGAATAAGCAACCAAAAAGATATTGAAATTTCTCCTCTGATACTGTTTGCTCCTTGCTCTGCAGTGCTGCTTATTTAATTCACATCTTTGACAACGGAAGTTTAACTCAAGCTAGGGAATAAAACGAGAAACAGAGTCCTAGGTCATATTTCCTCATCTTCTTTAGTGCAATTTTATTTCTTCATCCTAACAGTCGGATCTATTTTACTTGGCCAGAATAATGATTAGACAAATGTTATCTCCTATCACTGTATATACAAAACAGTGATCTGAAGTTAAGATCAAAGGCAAAATGCTAAACATACCTTCTCTATTTTTAATTTTGAAAATACTTCTTGCAGCAATTTGTAATTCTGGATCATATCGTATTCTGTCTTTGCTTCAAAATTCACCTAATAAATAGAAGAACACAATGAAACCCTAGGGTAATATCAAACTTTCAAGCTGTCCAACCAAAAAAACAGCTTCCAAACCTCATTCTATTTGAATTTTGGCATGGCCTTAAAAGCACTAGAGTAGAGAAAAGCAAACCTTGTGCATAGGGACAACTCCTGGGTGAATCATATCCATCATTTGGCATTGAACTGCACCCGAAGCTGCCTGCACATAGATAATCATAGGTTTCAATAACTATGGACCTTAAAATTTGATAGTCGGGAAAAGAGAACTTGCATTGCAGTCAATAACTGGTCTCCACAATCAAGTTCAAATTTATTTATTTCATATTTTAGTTAACGCAGTTAAAACTTGAAACAAACTAACTCAACCCACATACACGAATTCAAATCCCCACAACAGATTGCATTACTAAGATGGCCTTCGAAGTTGCCTTTCATTTCCAACAAATAGATACTCAAATGCAGTACACGGGACAAATGACAGATTGTCAGTTGAGCAATTACACAAAATATCATAACAATCGTATATCTATCATTGTAATACTTGCTTTGAAAGTCATACTCTGATATGTAAGATCCATACCAATATTGTGTATGTTTTTACTCGAGTAAGCTGCTAGATAAGATAAGATAAATCTATTAACGTCCAAAGAATGACCACAAAAGTAGGTCAATGAGACTATTGAATATAATAGTGCCAATACAAAGTGGAAACACAAAAAGGGCTCCTATATAAAGCAAGATGCAGAATGTAAAAGCTAGATTAAAACTATAATCATGTAACTGTATCTTTGATAACCCAATATAATGCTTATACCTTACAGCTTTCTGCCTTTGAACTTTTCTGTACTGGATCACACACAAAGCACGCATTGAGCTTGCTATGACCCTCTAGCAAATATAAGGAAATATGTGTAGAAGTAAATGGTACACGTGCCAGGAATTGTGAATAATGAGTGAAAATTTACCCAATATAGGATGCGTGAAGAATTAGTATTTAATATATATAGGAGATTATACAAAGAATTAGTGTATATAAAATAAGTGAATAATTAGTGTATATATAAGAAATTATTGTAGTCAAGATACACATATGTGTATGATTATTTGATATTATTACCATTTGGGTTATTTGGAGATATTTTCCTATTTCTTGAGAGTTTCTCTGCAACTTGGGATCTGTCGTCCCATCTAGATTTAGCATATTCTGACATTGGCTATAGTGTCATAACAGACAGAGCTCAAGCACTGTGCCGCATCGATCCAGAATCGTACTTTTCCTTCTTCTCTAGATAGGAAGCTGGGGATGAGCAGATCTCATAAAAGAATGTCACATTGGTATAGCCTCCAGTCCTATACGCCCTACCATAGTCATCTCTTCGACCAAATCAAGACAAAAAAAAATCAGCGACACCATTGTGGGATATTTAAAGCTGTGGCTTTCGGGACACAGCCCTTCATTCATAATTAGCGACAAAGCCACAGAACCAAGGACTTAGATTACCTACTGCCAGTAACCACACAAGACCCCCCTGTTTCTTATGGCATCCAATGGTTTATAATCATGTCTGATGAATAGCATTTTAGTAATTATGATCTTACAAACATG
>JASDQU010436911.1:5067-20651 GCA_032191745.1 Picea mariana
TGAGGATCCACGTGACGTGCCACATACCACCGGAAAGAGCATGATGTATACTATACATCCATGGGTGTTGTATCTTCATTTTCATTTTCCTTCATGTCCAAATAACTTCATCAATCTTCTGGTCCAAAACCCATGACTAGGGTTGACATCAATGACAACAACCAATCTTCCAACACTAGCTTCCATGGGATGACTGAATTAGAATCATTATTAACACAATACGAAGATGAAGTGTTAGAAAATCATAGGCTCTTAGTCCTGGCTATAACACTCAAGGAAACACCTTCAATATGGTGGGGAGTGTTGGAGCTGCCTTTGTTTTTTAGCCTTTTTTAAATTTTATATCTTAACGCTTGAAATCGAAATCTAGTTTTGGTATTTTCCTTTATTTTCCCCAAAATCTCAGAAGTCTCATCATGCAAGCAGCGATGGCTATCATACTCTTAAGGCATGATATTTTATTTTTTTTATCGTTTAAACGAGTCTCTCCTTTTTACCTCAGGATGTCGCATGTCGGAAGCTATAGATCAGATAGCTTACAAGTCTGGAAGGGGTGAAACGGCGAAATAGTTTTAAAAATTTTACCCAGATCAGTACCAAGAGTAAAGATACTCTAAACCATGGTTAAGAATCATTGGGATTTTGTGTCTCAATGTTTGCTAGCTCCAAAAGCCTTACCGTCATAACCCCGACAGCCGAAATCATGAGATTCTTGTTTTAGTAACCCAGGTTAATGTTAAAGGTAAAAATCTTAACCATGGTTAATCTCTGTCAGGAATTTTCAACTCGGCATGTTTTCCCTCAAAATCTATACCTTCAAAGCCTCGAGTCGTGAAGTCACAATATAAATAAAAATGTAATTAATTAAACACTTAATCCGGTTTTATCTTCCATTTTGATTAGATCATATCATTGTGATCTCTCAATTTTGCAACTTGGCATACGAGCCTCCTAGAATCTATACCTTCGAATCCCCGAGTCACGAAGTCACAATATAAATAAAAACATAATTAATTAAACACTTAATCCTGGTTACGTTTTTCATTAACCAAAGCTAATTATCACAATCTCGGGTTTTAGAGGTTTAAAGGGTTAAAGTGAAAACTCCTGATGAGGCGAATGCTGAAAGATTAATTAACATTTAAAAAGGCTTGATTAATTAATCTAAGCCAGAATTTCCAGTGTTTTAATACGAAAATTAATATGCATAGTCTATGAGGCAATTTTAAACTTTCCTTGCACCAACCTGCATTACAAACTGTCAAAATCCATGACCTTAATTGGAAATGAGGCGAATCGACAAGTAAGGATTTAGTTTTTATTGATAAATTCATATTTAAGAATGATTTGACCATTATGTTCCTAAGGATGACCTAGTTTTAAATGGTCGAAGGCATGGATATTTTATTTGTTGTCACAAATTTCATTTCTATTCTACGTAGAGAAAACTTTTCTCAAGCAAACTAATTTCTGTATGTATACATATTTTTATCATAGGAGAGCTAAAGTAGAATTCCCCGCCATGGCACCGTGAAAAGCATCTAAAGCCATTGTGAGGTTTCAAGACAACGTTCAGACAATGTTTCTGATAGTTCACCTCAAAGTGTCGACTCTGTCAGGACCTGGTCATATATTTTTGAGATTCAACAGTCTGAATTGGTAGATGGTTTGGATGATTCCAGTGACAATGAAAAAGATGACTTGATCACGAAATATAAGATCGCTATCCAGGCTCAAATGCATAAAGTAGCGGCTAGGCCACATCTGCTCCCTTACTACGATATGGTCCGGTGGGCATTAGACCATGTAGATATACCAACCAGAACCATCGTCAATGAGCAGAAAGTCACTATTGGGACTTTCAGACCCGAACAATTGCAGGCTATGTACAAGTTGCTCACTGTGTCAGACTTAGTATACAATGCTGAATTCCTGGAAAATTTTAAACAGAAGGAATGTGTGCAATACGACAAGAGTATGTCCAGTTTAATCAAAGATTGGGTTTCACACCCTGCGAAGTTCAGGGTGGACAATAATGGTATATATTCAATATCTTTTCTGGAACCACAGTTCAAATATGTAGCTATGATGACCTGTAGATTATATGGGAGAGAGGACACCACACATTTTTTCCTTCAGTGGGTGCCTCTAATCCATTCAGTCACCGAAGGTTGTTCCTTCAACTGGGCTAAACTACTGTCTGATAGTTTGACCAATCGAGTTACAGAGTATCGAGAGCAAAAGGAGAGTAGAAAGATCACTTCATTCTTTATGTCCGCATATATCATGGATGTCGTGTGTTTTCTGATGCCTTTTCCCTTAATGAGTTGGAGCTAGACTCCATCGGAGGCTGAGCCCATCGACGTCTACCATTCAAAGTTGTGGGAAGACAAAGATTCATATTTTGTATATGAAATATTTAACTAGGTAATGGTATCGTTGCACGTCACTATTTTCGGCCACCCAACACCCAAGATTTCAGACAGTATCACGGTAAATCTGAGAAGTATAGATGATTGGTATGTGGAAGCAGAATTTTCATATCTCAGGGTTTTCGACGCTTATGTTCCTCTACATGCCTTGCCATTATTCATACCCAATAGGCTGGCTTGTCGTGAGATTTCCAGGAAAACCGTGATCGATGGCATAAGCAAGGAACTTAAGGGATATTCTAAGAAGGTATGGCCACCTTTTCCTATTCATTTAAATTCCTATTCTTTGTTAGATTTTCGGCATGCTAAAGCTAAAGCAGTAGCCTTGGAAGACCTAAAATTGGTTCATGTCGAATTCAAGAAGCACGATCCACATAGGGTCGTAAGTAATCACTTATCCAGTTGCGGGATTAAAAGGTTTGAGCACAAAAATTCTCCCTCGGGTGACATTTTTCGAGGCACAAGATCTTATGCCGAGGTTTTGGCTCGAATACAAGCCCCGGTGCCCAAAAACAGGGCCGATGTTCTAAAATTCCAAGAACATTGGGACAATTGCCTGTTCGTTGATCAAGTATCGGAAAACTTATCTGTTAGAGAGAGAGAAGCTGGAGAAGCTTGGGTCACATTTCAAGAGGCTGTAATAGCTACAACAAACAGGGAATCAACAAATAGTTTTGAGTTTTCAATTTCGGAATAGACCCAAGGAAACATTTTGTTGAAAGAATGGGAATGCAACATATCAGAAGGAAAATTGCAAGCCAAGAGGGTAAGGAAATCCTATGAAGAGGCCTTCGGTTCTATAGATGGAAATCTCTTAGGCATCGATAGTGAGAGCAATGTTGAGACACTAAACCAAATGAATATAGTGAAATTCTCACTTGATATAAATGAGAAAGAAGAAAGAGATTCGGCTGAAATCTCTCAAGTAACTCTGGCAGACATAGTTCAAATAGATAAATGGATTATTAAACCAAGTGTGCAATTGTGCACTATCGACACCCTAGACCGACAGATGGAAGAAAGTTTACCACAATTAGTTAGAGATTGTTATATTTTTGAGGCCAATTGTCAAGCAAAACCTTCTAGGTTGATATCTCGGTTGGTGGAAAAATGTGTCACTTGTACCAAGCATGCAAAGGGGCAGGCTTCTGGTACCAAATAAAGACAAAGATAAAGAAATGAAACAATTGATCTCCTTCTTGTTGTAACTAAAAATCCTGGAAAGTTTGAGATTCCATCATATGTAAATCCATATAAATATACAATAGAAGGAAAGAATAAGGGGGCTGGACCTTTTTGGGGCAATTGTAATAGAAATTTTCTCCCTCAAGAGTTAAGACAAAGCAAATCCGAAGATTCTCGATTATGTCACGACTATGTTATGAGTTTGTTTCCTTGTATTTCATATTTCATTTCATTTCATATATGTATCTGATGAATGTTTCGCTATAATTTTGTACAACCTCTACTATAGTAAACAAATTTTAGTTTTCTACATTGTTTACCATTTTTCCTCTGTACCGGCTATCAGCAGGTATAAGACTAGTGAGCACTTTAGATTTCTATATATATTTTATGCTTCATCAGGTTATTTCTTTATCTGTTTCTTCCTCTATTTACAAGTGAGATTCTCCCTTGATAGGGGCCTTACATGATAGACATCTTAATGTTTTCTTACACCTCATATACATTTATTAAAATATAACTCAGTTACGAGAAAGGGCCTTTGGTTTGCACCTGATTTTCACTATCGGAACTAAAACTCTCCTTTATACGACCGAAATCGAGACAACATCTAAAACGTTTTGAGATTTTCTTATCATTCTGTTTCTCTATGACTGTCCCTGTGACAAGACAGCCTAATATCAAACCTAGACAATCAGATCAAACACATATCACTCTAAAACTTTTTGATACTATTCTTAAAACAACCACTACCCAAGTGGAACTTGAGCATTCGTGGGCAGCGATTGAAAGGGACATAAACATCCAGGAATAGTTGGAAGCTAGACAACAACCTAGAAATCATCCCTATCTTCCCTTGCCAAAGGTTGACATTTCTTCCTTCTATACCCCTTACTCACTTTTGGATGCCTAGACACTGTACTTCTAAGCCTTAAGTACAGACTCTGGAACAACATCTTTTTGGCACCATTGTCGGGGAATTGAAGTTACAAAATCTTTTTGCCTGGGAAAATGACAATCTTTTTCGTTGAAAGTGTCACCCTTTGATAGTGAACAAAGAGTGCACACCTTTTAAAGGATTTCCAATATTTCACTTGGCAATTCCATGATTAATAAGATGGAATCTAGTTGAAGGAATACCAGGAAAAACCTGGATGGTAAATAGAACACTCCTATTACTGATCCTGAGAAGATTTTAAAGGCGAGAGGCTCTCTTAAGCCGACCCCTATAGTCTATCAACTTAAATACCCACAACTGAAGACCAAGAGTTCTTCTCAACCTTCAACTTCACATAGCCCTCTTTTCGACACTAAGGATCTAACATCAAAATTCTCCAAAGTTAGAAGTGAAACCCATCTGATAACCTCTGTAGTACACAAAGGAAAAAGTCTTGTAGAAAATTCATCTACTGTCGATATATTGTCGACGCTTGAGTTAAATTTTGCGAACTCACCCAGTCTTGAAGAATATTTCACACATCTAGTCTCCACACCTGTTGGTTCTCCTGATTACATCTCTTGCAAGTCTGAAGAGCCAAGCCCTCACATCCCTTACCAATAATCCTCGATTTTTTTGCCCTACGAAGAAAGTAAAGACTCACTTTTAATATTCCAAAACCCCCTTTACAACTTTCCACTAATAACGATGGCAGCCATTGGAGGAGGAGGTGGAGGGGTTGTCGGAGGAGGTGGAGGGGTTATTGGAGGAGGAGGTGGAGGTGCTTCTAGGGGAGGAGCTGAAGGTTAAGGGCCTACCCCCCCTCCCAGAGTGCTTGCTAAAGTGGAAGTAAGATATGATCCCTTGGTATTTCCCGTTCCTCTGCATGAACTTCGTGAAAATTATATAAAAAATGTGCCAAAATTCACTGGGGAAGGAGATCCGAACGCGAACGAACACATAAATTTCTTTGATCAATTCGCATACATCCTAGGTCTCGAACATGAAGATGTGTATTCGAGGATTTTCGTCCAAACCTTCGAAGGTCAGGTCCAAACTTGGTTTCGAATTCTACCTGCAAGATCTATCTTGTCCTATGATGCCTTGGAAGATGTTTTCCTTAGACAATGGGGTGAAAGTAAGGACCACCTATACTATTTAACCAATTTTGGGCCTTTAAAAAAAAATAATTCAGAAACAATTATGGAGTTTATTCAAATATTTAACAAGCTGTATAACAAGATCCCAGCCAAGGTTAAAGCATCCCAACCCGCAGCCAAAGTAACTTTCGTGGGGCCTTTTGAACCAGATTTTGCACTTATTTTACGGGAAAGAAGGGGAGCTACTCTAAACCGAATGCAAGATGACGCTGTAGAAATTGAGTCAAATATGATGGCTTCTGGTAAGTTAAAAGATAAAGTAGAATCAGAAAACGGAGAAACTAGACACATTAGAGAACAAGCAAGGCTGTCAGGGTCTAATAGATACACAGATGAAAAAGTAGATGATATGGCTAGGATAATTAAGGAGTTTTCTAATAAGATATCCAATATGGAGCTAGAACAGGCCAAATCCGATTCTTTCACCAAAAAGGATTTCAAGAGGAATCCTAATCCCCCAAACTAGCAAAGACAGATAAAAAATGAAGATAAAAAAGTACGAACTCCCCTAAAGAACGAAAATTTTATAGGAGGGAATGATCTCCAAGATTTTGGAGATTTAGATGATGATGTCACGAACTTGGGTGATGACTGCACACAACCTTATCTAACTAGAGAGGATTATGAAAAATCCATAAACACTCAACAATCGTCTATTAAGGGTGAGGAAAGAGATTATAATGACCTTTGTAGTTATCAAGAAGAAACCGATATGATAATGGTTGAGGTCCAACCTAGGTATAACTTGAGATCTAAGAGTAAGCCCATTTCAACTACTCAACCTAAGAAAATTCTCCCAAGAGGTCAAACTTATGAGTCTACCCTAGAAGAAAACGTGTTACCTAACAACAAAGCGAAAGCAGTAAAAGCGCAAGAGCCCGAGGTGGAGAAGGTTGAGACTCAAACAAAGGAAAACGAAGAAGCTAATACAAACACACCTTTAACCAAGACCATGAGTAATAAGGCAGTCCAGACAAATAAGTTGGAAAAGAAGGATTCGGAAGTCCCAACTAGAGAAACAGACAAGGTGATCAGAGCTTTCAGTTTCAAAAATGAGATAAATAAAATTAAGATACCAATTCCTCTGGTAGAATTAGCGAAAAACCTAGTTTATTGAAAGCAGATTACCAAAGTGATAGGCATTTCAGAGATAGAAAGCCAATCTGACGTTTTGAACCTGGAAGATGATAAGCCCAACATCACTTTTGGTCCACATTTTGAAAGAGCCAAAGACACTGTCGCTCCCTTTTATATCACCTTAAACGTGTATGATCAACTGCTACATAATTTCATGCTAGACTCCGAAGCCTCACATAACGTGATGCCTAAAATTATTATGGACAGATTGGGCCTCCAAATCACTAGACCTTATGGAGATATTTACTCATTTGATTCGAGAAAAGTTAAGTGCATGGGAATGATAAAGGATTTAGTAGTCACCCTGGCACAGGTCCCAGTGAAGAGTGTCTTAATGGATGTGGTCATTGCTGATATTCCCCCCAAGTATGGCTTACTATTGTCTAGGTCATGGGTAGCCAAGCTGGGGGGTTCTCTTCAACTGGATATGACGTATGCCACAATTCCTATGTTTGGTGGGAAATTTACTCGGTTGTACAGGGAGACGAGGTTAGCATATACGGTAAGTGACCCTCAAAATCTGAACAATTTCCCTATTTACATTACAGATCAAGATTTAGGAAATTGTATCTTATCTTTTGATGACGGTTTAGATGGTTTCATAGAGGAAAATGATATAGATCATGAAGAGTCAGGTTACATGACTGAGGATATGTGTAGCACTGGTATCTAGAAAATGTTTTTTGACAACGCCTTGTCATGTGAAGGAGTTGGTGCAAGAGTGCTTTTTGTGGCACCCGAAGAAAGGTTCGTTGTCCCTTTTTCTTATGGACTACAATGGGATATAGATTATACTAACAATGTATGTGAACACAAAGCCTTGGTATTAGGATTAGAGGCTGCCATGAGGCTAAAAATAAAAATCCTAGAGGTATACGAAGATGCGGAGTTGATAGTCAAACAAATAAATCGTCAATACCAGGCCAAGCATACCAGATTAAGATCATCCAGAAATTGTGCCTGGGATCTAATGGAAAAAAATTTCTCATCTGTAAATGTCCACTCCATCCCACGCACAGAAAACTTACAGGATGATGCATTAGCTAAAGAAGCTTCAACTTTCACTCCTCCTACAACCTTTAAATTGAAGTATCACATAGAGACAAGACACAGACCATCTATACCGGATAATATCCAACACTGGTAGGTTTTTGAGGATGATGAAAAAATTAAGAAGTTTTTTGATGCAGTAGGAGAATTTTCTGAAACTCACGTGGATCGAGAAAATCAGAACAACCATATATGGATCATGCAAGAAGGGGAAGACCCTCAAAATTTCCAAGACAAAATCACAAATCATCGCATGCTGGTCCTAAAAAATAACCAGATTCTGAATGGACTAATCCCTCTGGAAAGACTGTTTGATCAAAACGACATACCTGTAAAATCCACCTTACAACCCCAACCAGAAAAGGTTGAGGACTACGACATTGGAAACAAAGAAGAGTCCAGGATGGTTAAAATTTCTAAACTCCTTCCCCCTGAAATAAAAGGCAAGTATAAGGACCTACTCAGACAATTTAAAGATGTTTTCGCTTGGTCTTATGAAGAGTTAAGAACCTACGACACTACCGTGATTGATCACAAGATACCTCTAAAGCCTGGGATCAAACCCTTTAGAAAAAATCTTAGGTAGATCAACCCCATTTTATTCCCTGTGGTCGAGAGAGAAGTGAAGAAGATTTTAGAGGAAAAAATTATAGTACCTTTGAGATATTCTGACTGGGTGGAAAACCCGGTCCCAGTCAGAAAAAAGAGTGGGGAAATTAGACTATGCGTGAATTTCAGAAATCTAAATAAGTCCTCTCTTAAAGACAACTATCCACTGCCTAAAATGGATCTCATGCTAGAAAAGGTAGTTGGGGTGAACGAAATGTCTATGATTGACGGTTTCTCTGGATATAATCAAATTTCCATGAATGAACAAGATAAAGAAAAAACATCTTTTACTACCCCTTGGGGTATGTTCATGTATGATAAAATGCCTTTCGGTTTGATGAATGCAAGAGCCATGTTCCAACGTGATATGGACATCACTTTCGTCGGAGAGAGGGATAAGTTCGTAGTCATCTATCTCGACGATTTAACGGTTTTCTCCAAATCCGACGAAGAGCGTTTGGTACATCTTAAACAAACATTCAAAAAATGTCGCAGGTTTGGTCTGTCCTTAAATCCCAAGAAATCACACTTCGCCATGCAAGAAGGTAAACTTTTGGGTCATATTGTATCTAAGGATGGAATTAAGATTGATCCTAAGAGGGCTGAAGTGATAGACACTATAAACATTCCTAGAAATGTAAAAGAAATTCAATCTTTCTTAGGAAAAATAATTTGTTTACAAAGATTTATCCCAAATTTCGTTAAAATTGTAAAATTGATCACAGATATGCTGAAAAAGAACAATGAAGTAAAGTGGACAACAGAGGCCAAAGCATCATTCATACACATTAATAAATTCATAGTCGAGGCACCTGTGTTGGAAAGCCCCGATTATCTAAAAGAATTTCTTATTTTCTCGTTTGTCTTCGAACACACGATTGCTGCGGTGCTCCTCCAAAAAAACGAAGAGGGTTTCGAACAATCGATCGCCTTTTTCAGCAAGAGCCTCAGAGACGCTGAACTTAAATATGATATAACAAAAAAACAAGTGTATGCCATGGTAAAAGCATTGAAGGCATTTAGAACATATGTATTACACTCCAAGATAATTGCATACATGCCTACCAGTTATGTGAAAGGTATTTTGGTACAACCAGACAACAATGGGAAAGGAGGATGATGGCTTGCCAAGATTCAAGAATTTGACCTGGAAATCAAACCTACTAAAATGATAAAGGGATAAGGCTTGGCCAAACTTTTGGCTGAATCAAATCTCAAAGCTCTGGATATAAACTGCCTGGAAGAATGTGAGGAAGACATGAACATAAACGAGCTTGATGAGCAAACAAATCCAACCAGGATCGAAGAGAAGTTCGTATCATCAGACTGGTACAGGAACATAGTATCCTACCTACTGACTCTAAAATGCCTGAGTGAACTATCACCATCAAAAGCCAAGACTTTAAAGCTTCATGCAGTTAAGTATTGTATCGCCGAAAATCAACTATATTGGAAAGACCCACTTGGTTTCTTGTTAATCTGCTTAGTCAAATCAGAAATAGAAGGGGTCATAAGTGAATTTCACGAAGGAGTGTGTGGAGGACATCACATTTGGAGGGCCATAGCTTAAAAAATTATGAGGGTTGGGTATTACTACCCAAAACGTTTCTCAGACGTTAACGCCAAGGTCCGAGCTTGTAACCTTTGTCAACTATTTGCATGCAAATAGAAACTCCCGGCACTACCTTTAGTTCCGGTCAAAACTAAAGCCCCTTTTCAACAATGGGGGCTAGATTTTATAGGAGAGATTAATCCACATTCTAGCACCCAACACAAGTGGATCTTAACTGCCACAGACTACTTTACTAAATGGGTGGAAGATATTCCAACCAAAAGGGAAACTAATTCGGTGGTAATAGATTTCTTAGAAGACAATGTTTTGTCAAGATTTGGTTGCCCCCAAAAAATAGTCACAGATAATTCCCAAGATTTCAAATCTATGGCTATGATCAGCTTCTTCCAAAAGTACAATATCGTTCTTGTCCATTCCACAGCGTATTACCCCCAAGGAAATGGACTAGCCGAGTCATCTAACAAGAGCTTGATCAATATAATTAAGAAAGTGTTGAATGAAAAAAAAAAGTCTTGGCATGTGCATTTAAAGTACGCCTTGTGAGTGAATCGCATAGGCACTAAAAAGTCTATCGACATTTCCCTTTTTCAGATGGTATATGGGACAGATGCGGTGTTACCTATAAATTTAGCGCTCCCCATGATGAAATTATTGCAAGATCAGAAAGAAGAACCTAATCATGTCATCAGGAGGATAAACCAGCTAATCAAGGTTCAACAACACAGGGTCGAAGTAGGTGAAAGGTTGCAGAAGTACCAAGATGACATGAAGGAATTATTCGACCATAGGGAAAAGGACAAAGATTTCCTCCCAGGTGATTTAGTATAAAGATGGGATGCTAGGAGGGAAGAATTGGCAAAACATGGTAAATTCGATCACCTCTGGTATGGGCCATTCAAAGTCTCGGCTCTCGAAGGAAAAAAAAATTTCTTACTAGAAAATCTAGACAGTGAAATCCTCAATGCCCCTATCAACAGGCATTATCTGAAGCATTATATGACATAAGCAGTCACCCAAAAAAAAAGAAAAAAAAGAAGATGTATATATTAATATATAGAATTTTTTACATATGTATATATATTTCGTTATGCATTTCTATTGTGATTTTCTTTTCTTTTCGTAAATTTTCGACACCTTTCAAAAAGCCTTGATAACCTTCATATTTGCCTTTTTACAGGATTCTAGCTGCAAACTAAATGAGAAGAAGTAAACAGAAAGTTGTGTATCAGAAAACAGATTGGCTTAAACAGGTGATAAAAAAGATTCTTGATAGTTTGGAAAGGAAATGAAATGGTAAGATAAAGGTGAGAATTCCTAAAAGACTTATTTTGAAGGGCTCTCAAAGGAAACCAAGATAACCCCATAAGAATACAACAATATCATCTGAAATAATAAATAAAGGAACATTTCCATGGTTAAGCATTTACGAAGGAATAAGACAAAATGAGTAAGTCACCCAAAGTAAATCACCCTCGAAAAAGATTTTCAAGAGTCAGTTTTGATTTTTGACCCCTGTTTTTCAGTTCGTAGATCTCTACTGGTCACCCTTTTCTATTTTCAGGTTGACCTTTTGAAAATCCAGCATATTTTCGGTTTCACATACGTAGGGAGAAGGGATTACCTTTTAACCTCGAAAGCTTCAAATCAGATTGTGAAAAGTAAGATGGTATTCACAATTCCTCAGTCCCTTACTAAACAAAGTGACGCTTAAGTGATCCTGACTTTTCTAGGTTTTTCAACAGTTTCAGAAGATTTAGGCTTGCTCAAATAGAAAACTCCAAAAAATTAATTTTTCCCTTTCTCCCTGCGAACGAAGGTGTTGTGAAAGTTAAGGGAAGGTTGGTACTGAGTAATCAAAGTAAGTTGGCAGACTTATAATGAAAAATATTACACAGATATCAACCCTCATACAGACTAATTGCCCCCACTTCGCGCTCTAAAAAAGCAAATTATAAGACAGGTGGTGAAAGGAAATTCATAAATGCTTGCCCGCATCTATTCCAAAAGACAATGAAAGGAAATTTAGAAATGATTTCCCTCGTCTCAGCATTTAAATGCATAAATATATTCCGAAGTGGTGAAAGGAAATTCAGTAAAAAGGGCCATATAACTTCACTTGGGTACTGAACAGGCTCGCTGGCAGTGAAGCAATATATGATATATCTGTAAGGCTGAGATATCTAAGATACCTCAAAACTCTGTTGGTCATGGGCCCCAAATCCAAAATCCACTGAGACGTTTGAGAATCCGATTCTTCCCCCTCCTGTCAACTTAGATCATGTTACCCTGACAGATAAGGAGTACAATATTATAAAGCTAAAGTGTGAATTCGGCTTCTTTGATTTAAACTTCTTGCTAAAGGATATATTCCTAGGTCAGAGCAATGAAATTAGACTCTTGGAGTCCAATTTTCCTCTGTACATGTTCCCTTAGACCTTCCACTTCCAGGAATTCAATCTGAAATGCCAAGCCCATTATTTTCTTGGCCAAAGGGCCATGGTTTCCTCTTCTAGAGAAAATCTATTCACTATTACCCTTGAATCCATTAATCAGATGATACAGATCCAAAAAAGAGACCCTATAATCCCATTTTCTATTGAGGCCCTAAACGACCTGTACCAGAAGCTCTCCTTTCCCCAAAGAGCCTAGATTTGTGAGATCTTTCTACTAGAAAATGCTCAATTTCCCAAGAAAAATCCCCCCTATCCATCCTCCATATTATCTGTCAGGGAAAACTAGATTATTTCCATTCTTTGTTACCCATTAGGATACTTCTCATATGAATGGGTTGATGAACCTATCTTAGGTTTTTTTTCCATTTTTTCCAAACAAGAAAAAGCCACAGTTCAAGTTGATTTCAGTCAGTTTCTGAGTGATAGCATACATGATCATATTTTCAAGTTTTCAATAGAAGGAAGGTTCAGATATTCCTCAATGCTAGTGTATCTATTATTGTTTTTTAGTCATATAGGTTTCCATGTTCTTTTTAGAAAATGGATCAGGAGGGAAACCCACAGTCAGTAACCTCATGGACCTCACTAGTGAGGAAGAAATCAACTAAATTCATCTTTAAGGATTTCATTAACCATTTTTATCACCTAGTGGTTTGCATGATGAGAGTAAAAATAGAGCCAAGGATTAATGAAGTTCATAGAATCCTTCACCTCTCTCATCTAACCAAAGCAAGAGATTGATACTTATATCAAAAAAACAATGAAATAAGAGTGTATGGATCTGAGCTACCACCATACATACTACCAAAATATCTCCCTGTAAGGATCTTTGCACTAGAATACATCAGGTAGATGGTGGACTCTAATGATATCAATTTTGTTCCATTCAAGAAGAAACACTAGCTCAGAATCAAAACCCAAATTGGCCCTTTCATATGCAACAACAGAACTGGAAGATAAGAAGCAGACAAAATCCCGAAATAGACGAGTTTCACTCAAAGTTTCACATGGAATTATGGCCCATTTGGTGTCATCTCAGAGATCAGAGTGAAACAAAGTAGTGCTCCTTATTCTCACATATAGAAGAAAGAGGTGGAAAAGTATATGAACCAGACAGCTTGGAAAGAGAATACATTGTTGGAAATAGAAGAACAACCTCCCCTTATCACTACTTCACATACCAACACACCTCAAATATAAATAGAAAAGAGATCAAGGAAAGGGTTTTCCCCTTCAATCACAGAGGTGTCAGATGAATACTTCCAAGTCTACAGAAAAAGGGTAAAAATTAGTCACACACCAGAACTGCTTAAAGAAGGAGAAATGTAGTCCACCATAGTCATGGAGGGAGCACATTCCTCAACCTTTTCAGACAGTTAGTTCATATTTTCCACATATTCATATAAAAAACAAACATACACTACTCTATTAGCTGAATCATCTCATGAGAAAACATGGTCAAATATCTTTGACAAGTACAAATAGATCAAGTAGAGGAATGAAATCGTCAAGAACAACACATATGCTCAGTTTTGGAAGCATACCTCCACTGCTAAACATATACTACTACCATCATTTGGTAGAGAGAAAGGAAGAATGCAAATGGAATTTCTGCAAGCACAAGTTCCTCATCCCAAGACAACTCTTGATTACAAGAAGACATCCTTTGAGTTTGAGGTGAAGGAGGTCCATCTAGTGGACCAAATGGACATGCATAGGAAAACATGGGAGATGATATTCTCCACCTTGACAAACACCTCATTGACTACTTCAAAGTTGTAGGTGTCTGTGAATAACATCCATTCCCAATTGAAGCTAGAGAAAATATCCTCTTTGGCCAAGGAAAATACGATCAAATCACTAGAAGAGTTGGTGTTGAAGATTGGGAATGTCCCATCAAATGTCAAGGAAGATGAGGAATTATTGAAGAAGAATAATGTTGATATAGCATCCTTGAGAAAGAAACTGAATCTTCCAGCTATTGAAGATTCACAAGCAAAAGAGGTGGTTGAAACTGAAGGCTACAAAGAAGAAATGTTGAAGATAATCATGGAACAAAATGGAAAGATAAGAGAGATGGAAGCAGAAATGGATAAATTGATAAAGGATAAAGAACATAGTGTGTATTTGGCCATCATCCCACTGGAGGCAGTCCCTCTGACAGGATTTAGGACAATAGAAGCAACCACATCAGTAGAGATTCCATAAAAAATTCCAGTGCAAGTTTCATATGCATCTGAGAAACTTGAGAAGTTTATGGAAGACACATCCCTCCAAGGGGAGGAGATCATAAAACTACAAGAAGAAGTAAAAAAATTTCAATATATGAATTCTATGTTCAATTCCAGTCACCATACAGAAATGCACAAGTCTTAGAGGCTTAGTCAGCAACTACAACAACTACAGAAGGACACTATCATAGCATATACCTTTACCCAAGCTAAGGAAAACATCTAGGTGGATATCATCAATTCTATGGAAGAAATGTGTCCATTCATATTGATAATATTTGAACAACATGAATTGGTGTAGAAGGCTAGAGAAGGAATTGGGAAAATCAAAGAAGAGCTACGAGAAAGACACGTAGAGGCCACTAAACGCATCAAATTCCTAAACTCCAAAAACAAGCATGAGTTAGAAGAAATAGAGATTGAAGACAATATAGAGACCATCCTTGGGATCAAGAAGGTCCTAAACAAGAAAGGATTTATGTTGCAGCTAGAGGAGAAGGCTCAGGTGACAGACATTGAAGTTCAAATATTTTTTAGTAATATTGAAGTATTACACAAGAAAGGTCTCCATGGAATATTAGTACCCAATAACAAACTAATCACTCTGTCAGATTACAAACAGAGGACCAGTTTAGTGGAAAAGGACAGTTCCAATTTTGTAGGTATATAGAGAAGCATTACTGATAAATATTTCCTAGAGACATTACAGTTGGATCTGAGTATCCAGCATGAGATAAAACATATTTTTATCACCAATCCCACATTTTCCAAGTATATTGAGATGGATGAGATATATAGAAAGTTACTCAAGGTTTCC
>JASDQU010436912.1:9582-21539 GCA_032191745.1 Picea mariana
AAATAAGATGATTTATGATCTTACCTTCCACCTCGATCATATTGGATTGGTACTTTGTTTGTCGATCGTTTAAAGTTGCATAGATTCTTCCCATATCTTTGATTGTTGTAACTTCTTGGATGTTGTGCATAGTCTTCACTCTGTCCTTTCTATGTGGGAAATCCTTGTACAGGTGATCTTCCTTGCATCCCCAACATTGGAATGGTGGTCTTCCCCTTTTTCCCAAGGAATCTTCTTTCTTGAAATCTCCCTTAGCATACTGATCTTGATGATTTCTATTAGGCTCATTCCTATTGAAGGGAGGTTTGAATCCTTTCCTCCTCTGATCGAAATTTGCATTTTTCTTGTCCTTCCAAGATTTCTGCAGAGATTCTCTTCCCTGGCCTTGCTCATACAGGTATTTAGACTTCCTCGTGGCTTCAGTCAAGGTCTTGGGTTCATCATACTTGATATTTTCCTTATAAAAGGTTGGCATTCCACTTAGGAATCTTTGTATTTTAACTTTCTCATCACCAATGAACCTAACATACTTTAACAATCCCAAGAACTTCTTCTCGTACTCTACCATAGTCATACTTCCCAACCTGAGTTCAAAGAAATCCTGCATTTTCTTGTCATAGAAATGCTCTGAGAGGTACTCCTTCTAGAAGTACTTCTTGAACTGCTTCCAAGTGATCCTACTCTCATTAATGTGCTCCACTTGCTTCAGTTGATCCCACCACATTGCAGCTTTCCCGTGTAATTGGTAGGTGGCAATCCTGGCTTCCATATTTGATGAATAGTTATGCAACTGAAAATATCTCCTAAGCCCAAGCAACCATGCTTCGGCATCATCTTCCCTTTCTCTTTCACCCTCAAAGGAAGGTGGCTTGAGCTTCCTCAGATCTCCTTGAAAACTATCTACCTCTTGTTTCCTTCTTTAGTGTCTGACAGGAGACACCTCTAGACTACTTACGGGATCATCCACTGTGTAAGACTTTCTTTCTGAGTAAGGAGGTGAATGGCATCCATGAGCTCTGCTATCACTTCTAGAATAACCAGCTCTTCCATGATCATCCCTTCTTTCATGGCACCTGCCTTCTTCCTCTTGTCTTGAGTTTGATCACTTCTTCATTTGTCTCTACAACTGATTTAAGCTCTACAACACTCGAGCATTTATATGACTTTTATCTCTCATCAATCTATCGTTGTCTTCTTTGTTGCTCTGCACTTCCATCTTCAGCCTTTCTACCATTTCTATTAAAGTTTCTTGTTCTCCTTTTCCCTTGCATCCATTGGACTCTGTCTCTACATTACCAACTCTGGTATTCTGGCCTTCGGCCTCCTTATCATGACTAGAGGCTCCCACACCTTCTTCCATTTCCTCAATAGACATCCTGAGCTGATGTGCTTAAGCCCCTTAATTCTGCAAAATGTGCAAGCGGCCATTTTGTTATAATTATGCATATGACAAAAAAAATTGCCAAACCATGCTACAGGTCTCTTTCTTTTTTTTTTGTTCATGGAGATCATATCCCCATTCTCCAAAAATAACAGTGTCTTGTTATCCTTGGTTGACAAAGAATTTCATCCTACGCATCCACTTCCTTCAAACCACCTTCCCAGGTGACCATGACAAGAAACCGTGGCTAAATCATTCCTTAGCACTTTTCTGTCTCGAACACAACCAATTTGGCCCTTAGCCCTCCTTCCCTCATATTTCAATCTGCATATGACCATGGCCACGACCCTGCGCTTAGCTAAAGAAGTGCTTGTCAAGAGCTTCGAGACTTTGAAACTTTCATCCAGGACAAAATCAACGGTCCTCTTCCTCTTTCACAATCAATGATCGAGATCCACTTCGGGACTCCGTGCTTCAAGAGTCTCAACTTTCCCCGCTTGCCTCCTCCCGAAACTCTTTTACCCGGAGTTCATGATCTGTCGACAGGTTTCCTCCCACAGATCAGTGTCTATGAATCACTTCGACTCTTCGGGCTTTGAAAGTTTCAAACTTTCCTTCTGCACTTTCTCCCAGAGTGCTTTCACCCGAAGTCGATGATCCTTCAACGTGTGTCTTCTGGAATCAACGGTCAATACGTACTCTGGCCTTCAGGGCTTCAAGATTTTCTGACCCAATGTAACCTGTCACATCTTTCCCCTCCGGAGTGCCCAGTGTCCAGACTGCATGATCTGTCACAACATGGTGAAATATTGGAAGTAAACATGTGGCCTAATCAGGCGAGTGACACGCGTCACGTTCTAACTGACTTTTCAATACTCCAAATGCCCAAAACTTACTAACACGTGGCACACATCCCATGTGTCCACGTCATCCTAGGTGATGTCCGCAAGCCACATCACTTAGAGAATTTTGAGGTCCACATCACCTTCTGGTGATGTCATCGTGCCCCACCCCTTCAGCTCTTCGAGCTTTAGGACATCGGGAGTTTCCATACTAGCACACTTCCAATTATCTCGAACTCCACATTCCCATACTAGCCAATATGTTGTCATGTGTCCTCCTAGATCAGACGACTAAGATTCACTTCGGGTCTTCACCCAGAGTTCACATATCTGCACCACGTGTCCTCCTTAATTTGACAGTTGAGGCTTACTTCAGGTCTTCGGACTTTAGAAATCTCAAATTTCAAAACTTATCTGGCCCCACTAGCTTTTATCCGAAGCCCTGGATCTGGTGACGCGTGGCTCTCGGCAGATCAATAGCTGAGATCCTTTTGGGTCTTTGGGTTTCATAAATCTCAAACTTCAAACCCCTCGAAGTACACAGGATTTTTCCACGTTTCCTCTTGAATCGGATGGTTAAGGCTTACTTCGGGTCTTCACCTGAAATCCAAGGATTTACGCCACATCTCTTCTAGATCAGGCGGCCCAAATTCACCTCAGGCAATCTGATGCTTGAGATCTATTTTAGATGATCGAACGATCGAGATTTACTTTAGCTCTCTGGGCTTCGATATTTTCAAATCTCAACTAAAAACCCCTCGAAGAGATTTCCCTGGAGTTACTGATCTGCTGACACGTACCTCTTGGTGATCGACGGTCGGGATCTACTTCGACAATACGAAGTTTCGATGTTCGATCCCTAACATGTCACATCATTTCATGCCTTTCAATTTGTGGGGGCACGCATCAGTCGTTTGGCGTAACCCACTTTTCGTCCTGCAATTCTCTTGATGTTGACACATAACCCCTTGGGGAAATCGTGGTTTGGATTGCGAGACCACCTTGGTAAATTATCTCCCATGCAACTTGGTTCCCTGCAATGCCTCTTGTCCATTGATCTCCCTCTCCCCTAAGATCTGATAGTGGTGACCTTATCCCTTGCTTCCTTTTCATCAGACGACCCATGTTCACCTGTCCTCCAATCCAACGATCCTAGATCTCTCTCGATCCTATAGTGGTGATCGCTCTCGAATTGAAGAGGGATGGTCACAATCCTTCGAACCCTTACAAAGGATGTATGATGTTCCAACTCCTGTGTAGGTTCTGCAACGCCATTCCTCCTCATATTTTTGACTCCACGGTTAGAATTTTATCTCAACCCCGAGATTCTGACCAACAGACATGGCCCATACTAGCTCGATGTTTCAACCAGAAGATCTGATACCAAACTATAACATACCCATCCACCCACAATCCAAGATATGCTACCTTCAAGCCCTCCCTTGGACTTCTTTCTCTTACTGATACCTTTTTAAAGTTTAAGGATGCATAAAAGGAAAGACTTTAACGACATGCACAGTAGTAGTCAGCAAGCATGCATAGTCTAAAGATTCAATTAAATGATAATTAAATATACAGTAGAAATACATTCATATACATGCAATTGATACCATAACATAGAGCACTTATATTTATGAAAGATGACACCAACTGGCTACAGACCAAGGACGTTCCACCCAACCATAGACACTACTGTTCCAAATCTCAACAACAGTGTCACCCCCGAGCGAAGGATATGAATCCACAAGGATGATTCCAGAGTGTCACTTGGCTTCCCAAACCAGTTAGCACCCAATATCTCACAGGCTTCCCATCTCTCACAGCAATCCAAGTACCCATCTCTCTTCTACCCAGCTTGCACCACCTGAGAGAAAGGACCTCCACCCTTCTCTACCATGCAGTCCCTCAAGAATTCCTTCTCCTTATTCGGGCTCCAGCGCAACTAGTCCAAAATCTCAATGATGGAACTCTCAAGACTCGCAGCTGTGAGAAACGTTGGACACATTCCAATGCATCTCAGACATGCAGGCCTCAAATCACGACTAGATCACACCAGCGACCACTACAGCCAACTATCATATGGCTAATCTTTAGCAGTTCGGCTCCCTTTCCCGAGCCAAGGCGCAGATGAGGATGGATCAACAAATGGGTAAGTGGGTGCATGAAAGTGCATGAGGGAAAATGAATGAGCATACAGGGAATCAGTGAACAAGCCATTAGTCGAACCCCCCCATCAAACCACAAGTGGGTTTAAGTAACTTCATGTGGAATCAAGAACCTCTTGGCCTTCGCCAATAAGATCATGTAATCAATCCCCTCCCTTAGGAAAAAAGGGTAATTAACATAGGAATAAACACTTAGCCCCTCAAGCCCCCTCTCGTGTGGAATCATAGCCCCCTATAACTATAGTCCTTGTCCGTCTAGCAGCCAGCCATGTATTTATTATTAATAATGATAGAAAACATTACATGTCTTGGGCACATTGCCTTTTAATAATTGTTTGGGCACCCTGGCCTCTCAACATTGTAACAATATATTATTTAAAATGGGGGTTCAAAACCTGGAGTGTTACATAGGGTATGTATACCTTCGTAGACTTTAGCATTCAAATCGTTGCACGAAGGGGGTCCCTTGTCCTACAAACAATGGGATCGCATACACCAATTTGTTGTAAGGCTTGGACGTGACCTGAAAATAAGTATAAGTATAACAGATTTGTCGCAATATTCTGGGACATATTTTGAAACTTACGTATAATGGATAAGGTCCTAGTTGCCCATTTGTTAGAATTCTTTTCCACCCTTTGAACTATGACTTCATATAAGTTTTTAGCAGAAATTTGAAATAAAAAATGGATGTCCAAGAACTTAAACAGTTGTTTTAGTTGAAACCATGCCTAATTTTGAGACTTCATCATGTATGGAATTGGGAATTGACTTTGTTTGTAACATGATTTTTTTAAGTCATTGAATGTTAGAACAAGACACAAGCAAAAAGTGTTGAAGCATTCCATCACATTATTATAGGAATGTAAGTCTACCGGTATGGTCAGGAAGGAATCATCAATAGAATGGTTGTTCACTAATTGAATGGCATCCCAATTAAGAAAAGGTATACCTTAAATCACACCCAATTGTACTTTATGGCATAGAATGAATCCCAATTCTTTTGCAATAATAATGATAAGGTTGGAGCGAGAAGACAACCTTGTCTTATGGAGAAAGACATGCACACCTCCTTATCGTTACCCATGTTCATAAGCAAGTGGTTAGAGGTCGCTACAAACAAATTTTCAAAACTCTAGTGAAGAAGGATCCAAAGCTTAGGGGATAAATAATTTCCAAAATAAAATGTTGTTCCACTCAATCATACAATTTCTTAAAGTCGATTTTGGAGAAGAGAGCATCTAACCTTGAGACCCTACCCTAGTATATGCTTTCCAAACAATAATAACATTAAATTTTAAATGATGCATGCCTTATCCAGCATAAGAATCTTGGGAAATATATTCTTTATCCACAAGGACAAAGCTTTATCCATAGTCTTATATGATTTGTTAAGCAACATGATCAGCCTCTAGTTTTTTATAAGCTTCAGGTCTCCTCCTTTAGGTATGAACTTGATGAAACCTTGGTTGATATTAGCTCCTATAGATTTCTTTTGTTGATCTTATTTATAGAGTTTCAAAAGATATGGCCAAAACTAATTCCCACATGACCTTCAATAAATCACATGAGAAGCCATCAATCCCAAGTGCTTTATCCTTTTTTTATATTTCTCTCATGGAAACTGTTAGTTAATCCAAGGATATGGCATGATCACAAGGCCTCCATTATTCTTTTATCATTTTGATTAGTGCTACATAGAGACAACATTGCATGTCCATTTTATTTCCTTTGTAGGTGTTTGTGCCTAAAACACCATCAAGTAGTGGGAGACAAACTCTTTCTTAATCACCTACTATCCAATGGTATGACCCATTGTATTTTAAGACGTAAAAATTACTTTGGGCCAACTTCCTTAATGGCTACAAATTTGAAGAAATCCTTCATGTGCATATGACATGTTTAAATCCAATGAAGTCAAGCTCAAATATAGGCTCCCTAAGCTTGATGCATTTCATCCACACACAGAATTTGATGCAACTTTATAGCATGCACTTGTTTTTCCTCATCAAAAAGATTAGAATACAAGGCTTATGAAACATCTAAAAAATATTCCTTGATAACCACATTCTAGCTACACCATATGGTTATAATTTAATGCCCATAAACCCTCAAAAATTTTCATAGTACAATAGATGGCATTATCCCACCAAATAATCTATATATATGTTCCCCACGGGGCCTCAAAAAAAGGTTCCACATTATCTTAATACAAGCAAGGAAACCCAGACTCTACAAATGTGAGGCATGCGTGAATCCTGATGTCAATGTTTCAGGACTTTACTTTCCCCAAAATTCGATACGGTATATCACCTGTCCACGTCACCGACTCCGCTGTGGCCCCCACACTGTCCTTCTACTCGTCGGGATTTCGCGTATCACAATATTGCGACTCCCGTTGTAATATTTCAAACTTTTGATCCATGAAACCCTGAGACACGATTTACGTATAAGTCCAACGGCTATTTTTTCTTCTCGCTCCTCGTGTCTTCATGACTTGGAACACCCAATGTTTGGGCTCTCACCCTACGAACTTCCGAGTTCGCGAGATCTCTCGATCTCTGCCACCTGTCCTCCTCAGATGGACGGCTCCTGACCTTCTCGCTACTTTGTCGCTCTCTCGCGTCCTTGTGCTTTGCAACCCTTGAAACCAAGTTCTCAGCCCTTCTGCTCACAAACTCCCAACACACGATGTGCCAAATGTCTGCTTGTCGATTCCTGTGGCCCCACACCGTTCTCGTAGTCATCGAGATATCGCGTATCACGATTTCGTGGTCTCTATGGCGGGTTTACAAAGTTTCAACCCACGAAACCCCGATATGCGAATCCACGCATAGATCTAATGGCACACGAATTTTCGTAAATCCTCCTTGGAGAAATTCCAACCGTCTGTTTCCTCCTTTGATAATTCCTGCGAGATGACTAAGTGTTTCTCCACGGAACTCGTCCGCCTACACGCAAACTTATTATGTCTGCTTAAAAATTCAAGGCACAACTCCTCTGCGTTATCCTTCAACAACTTCGAAGGCCTTATCCCTCCTAAGCTTTCTTATGACCTTCAGGTCCTTCCCGAAATTCTTTCACACACTCCTTGCGGCAACCTTCAACCACGTTCAAGTGTTGAAGTCACTCAACTCTGTGCACACCTGCAGCAACAGTCCTTCAATTCTCGCTCAAGTTTGCACCCTTGAACTTCACTCGCCTGCGCACTCCTTGCACGGCTCCTTATAACCCAATTTCACTTATGGGTGAACGAGAACAAGAGTTAAACTATCTGAGCCTTCTGTCAACGCACTCCTTGTGGATGACTTCTACTGCACTCCTTGCAGGAATCCTTGCTTAGATAGAGAAACAATTGAAACTCATTTCTTCTTCCCCTCAGACTTCAACTCAACCATGAAATCATATACACAACACATAAAGCAAATGTATAACAGGGAAGCAACCATTCATGAGCATAACATCAATACACAGAGAACAACACAAAACCATGAATTTGATTCAAAGCTCTTCTATTAATTCAAATATCTATACATGGGTGTCTTTACACAGCTTCTCTGCATGCTCTTCTTCCTCCTCTTCAGAATAATGTCACAATGCACAATGAGGGTGTCTATATCCTGTTTCCCTCTTGCGCTCTACAACTGTCTAATCTAGAATTAAATTTTTATCTACCAGCATTAACTACTTTAAATGTCGTCTACCTACTAAGGACGAGAGTTAAAGGCTCAAGGTCCATTTACATTTTCAAGTGCATCTCATCTTAATGGATTTATTTAAGATGGTGCAACAATCTAAGGGAATTTTCAAAAGTTGTGCTGGTGTGTGTCCAGCTATCTTTTGCCTTCCACGTTGGCTCGCTTGACGTGGGCGATGCTCCTGCATCATACTCCCTCGCTTGAAAATTTTCATGGGCTCCTGTCCATGAGCTCCTGCATGGTCTTTCCATGCTTTTGTATGTTTGCTTCAGTCTCCCAGCTGGCATCTTCAACTGGGTGATTCTTCCACTTGACCAGATACTCAAAGTATTCTTTCCTCCTGGACTTCTTACCCACTCATTTATCCAGTATACGCTCCATTTGTGGCTTATCCACAACCGGCATCTACTTTCACCACTGAACCTCTGACTGTTCATCACTTCCAGTCTCTATTCCCCCAGCTCTATATGGGTATAAATCTAAGATATTGAATATCGGAGAAATTTCGATCCCATCGAGTAATTCAATCTCATAAGCATTTTCCCCAAATTTCTTCAAGACCCTACATGGCCCGATTTTCTTCATCTTTAATTTGTTATATGTTCCTCTCGGGAACCTCTCCTTGCTCAAATGTGCCAGAACCAAATCACCAACCTCAAACGGAAGTTGTCTTCTATGTTGATCGGCTCTGTGTTTATATTCTTGGCTTGATCTTAGCAGTCGCTCCTTCACCTGGCTGTGAAGTTCTTTTATCGCCTCAACTAATTCTTCTGCACTAGTGCTCCTAGTCATAGTCTATTCTAAATCCCTCAATTCAAAAATTCCCCTTGGCTGCATGCCATAAACAACCTGAAATGGACTCTGTCCTGTACTCCTGTTAACAAAGTCGTTATACACAAACTCTGTCTACGGCAATATGTTGTCCCATTAGATGTGGTGTTATGTCACCAAGCTTCTCAGCAAGTCTCCTAGACTTCTGTTTACCACTTTTGTCTATCCATCCGTCTGTGGCTAATACGTTGAACTAAACAACAAGTTAGTTCCCAGCTTCTTCCATAAGGTTCTCCAGAAATTCCCTATGAACTTTGTATCTCTGTCCGAAACAATACTCTTTGGTAAACCGTGAAGTCGAATGACTTCTTTGAAAAACAGGTTCGTGATGTGAGTCACGTCACTGGTTTTCTGACATGGGATAAAATGTGCCATCTTGGAAAATCTATCCACCACCATAAAGATTGAATCACAACCTCTTTGTGTCCTTGGCAACCCCAACACAAAATCCATGCTAACTTCATCCCACGACCTCTCTGGTATGGGAAATGGTTGATAAAAACCCGCATTCTGCTTCCTCCCCTTTGAATGCTGGCAAATTCTACATCTGTCTACAAATCTCTTGACCTCTAATTGCATCCCTGGCCAAAATTATGACTCGTTCAATTTTGTGAACGTCTTGTTGTGACCAAAGTGCCCTGCCAATCCTCCACTGTGTTTCTCCTTTAACAGATTCTCCCTCAGGGAGCATTTCAGAATACACAGTTGATTGCCTTTAAACAGCAATCCTTCCTGGATCATGTACTCGACCCACTGGCTTCTATCTCTGAGAACTGGATTCTCAGCTGCCTCATACGCCTCTCCAAAGTCCTGATCATCTGCGTACATGTCCCTGAGATCATCAAAACCCAATGTTTTGACTCGAAACTCCTGCAATAGCAAACACTTCCTGCTCAAAGCATCAACAATTTTGTTAGCAATACCAAAAATATGTTTAATCACAAATGTAAAATTCTGCATGTATTCAACCCACTTAACATGCTTCTGATTCAACTTCTCATGTTGAGTCACAAACTGTAATGCATGGTTATCACTATACAAAACAAATTCTTTTGGAATCAAATAGTGCCTCCACTTTTTCAATGCTTGAATGACAACATAAAATTCCTTATCATATGTGGAGTACTTCAATTTTGCCTCATTCAAATTCTCGCTGAAATACGCTATCGGCCTATCTTCTTGACTCAAGACTGCTCCGATTGCAAATCCACTTGCATTGCATTTCACCTGAAATGTCTTTTGAAAATCAGGCAACACCAAAATTGGTTGTTCCGTAATTTTCCTCTTAAATAGATTAAAACTCTTCTCAGCCTCTTCTGTCCAGTGAAAAGATTTATGTCTTTTATTCACTGTATCCATCATTGTTGCGCTAATTCCACTGAAATTCTTAATGAAATTTCGGTAGAAACTAGCCAATCCGTGAAAACTTCTCACCTCAAATATGTTCTTCGGTGATGGCCAATTCTTGATTACCTCCACCTTATCTGGATCCATCCTCAACTCATTTGCCGAAATAACAAATCCCAAGTAAATGAGCTTTGTCTTCATGAATGAGGATTTCTTCATATTAATCAACAGCTTATCCTGTTGTAATTTCTGCATCACTGTAGCCAAATGCTTCAGATGCTATGTCGTTGTTTTACTGTAAACCAGTATGTCATCCAAATACACAATGACAAATTTCCCGATGAACTCCTTCATGACTTCATTCATCAACCTCATAAAGGTACTTGGCGCATTTGTTAAGCCAAACGGCATAACAAGCCATTCATACAACCCTTCATTGGTCTTGAATGTTGTCTTCCATTCATCGCCTTCTCTCATGCGAATCTGGTGATATCCTCTTTTCAAATCAATATTCGAAAAATATTTTGCTCCACTCAAGCAATCCATCAGATCATCCATTATCAGCAATGGAAATCTGTACCTGATGGTTATTTTGTTGATCGCCCTTTAGTTGGTACACATCCTCCAGCCTCCATCTTTCTTTGGACTGAGTACTGTTGGAACAGCACATGGACTCAAGCTTTCCCTGACTAATCCTTTGTCCAACAAATCCTAGACTTGTCTTTTGACCTCTTCATTCTCCTGCGGCATCAGTCTATATGCGGCTTTGTTTGGAAAACTGGCTCCTGGTATGAGATCGATATGATGACTCACACTTCTCATCGGTGGCAATGAATGAGGTAATTTTTCCACTACAATGTCAACGAACTCTTCCAGCAGTTCCTGAACCTCCTCTGGCAAAGCATCCACTCTTGTGCTAGTCATAACAATCCTCGGCTTTCTGACCACAATGAACTGTGGATCCTCCTTCTTCTTAACCTCGGTAAGAAGTTCCTTCCCACTCATGAGAAGTACAGTGTTACTTACTTCCAGCTTCACCTCCTTATCCTTTATCGGAAGCAACATGTGTGTCCTCCCATTCTTCTCCAGGGTATATGTGTTCATTCGCCCATCATGAATCACATTTCTATCATATTGCCATGGTCTACCTAGCAATAGATGAAAAACATCCATAGAAATGACATCACATAAGATCTTATCATTATATCCTCCTATCTTGAATTCAACCAAGCATTGTTTAGTGACAGTTACCTGGTGTCCTTTCTGTAGCCACGAAACTCTGTATGGGCTTGGATGATCAGTCGTCTCCAACTCCAGCTTCTCTACCATCTCTGTAGAAACGAGATTGTCCGTGCTACCACTGTCCACAATGACCTTGCATACCCTATCCTTGGTCTTGCAAGCAGTCCTAAAAAGTCTGGTCCTTTGTACTGAACTTTCCACCTCTTTCTCTGCTGTCAAAAGGAATTTTCACATCATCAACGATCTTCTGCCTTCAGTGTCTTCTTCTTCAACATCTCGCCTCTGTGCCTCAGTGATGTGATATTCTCCAATGTCCTTCTTTTTCTCTGGACACTCATAAGACTTGTGCCCATTTTTTCCACATGTGAAGCATGTGATTACTCCACCTCTTCCTCTTCCTCTACCTCTAGTACGAGGAAAAGTGTTGTTGTCAGCATAATCTCCTCTCTGC
>JASDQU010436912.1:31656-46469 GCA_032191745.1 Picea mariana
AACTACTTGTTTGAATCATGTACCCAACATGTACCTCAACCAAAAGCCCTCATCAATATCATCATCCAAATATGATTTGTAGCTCTGTAATAGACCTGGTGTATATGATAACATACCTGCAAACCTTCCTTAACTTTAACAACAAGAGACTAGCATTTTCATCAAACTTTTCTTTAGTCTCACATGACTAGTTTTGGATTAGTCAACAACCCTAACTTGAAATAATCATAACTATGTACCTGTAATAAATAAATATTTGACACTAATACCAAATGTTATTTAGTGTGTTTTATGCAATTCCTCTAGGTGTCACTACTTGGAACCTCTTAAAAAATGAGTTATAGCAAAAATGACATACCTTGTTGAATTCTGGCTTATTCTAGAGATAGACCTTGTAGAGCGTGCCCCACACAAAATATTTGTTGAATCGATCTAAAAATATTACAAAACATACTACATATTGTACTCTAACCAACACATTTTTTCTTACTGAATTTGGATATTTTATGAAGAAGTTATGACATTTTCACCCGAAACACCTGTTTTAGACTAGTTTCAGGACTAGCCACAAACCCTATTTTCCACGGAGTGTAACTCCAAAAATACAACGACCCACAACATCAATTTTTTACCAAAGATACTTGAATATGTTTAATCAATGGAAGATAAATTTCACGATCTGAATCATTCTAGATAAAAAGGTATTGCGAAAATGGTGAGATGACCTGTAAATAACATACCTTAGAAAGCATCATCAAAATAATTTATCCTTCCTTGAATTTCGGCCTTCTTTTCTTCACCTCCCTCAGAAATTCTGCTTAGGTGTCCTTTTGTTACCTCAAAAACCTATAGATATTCAATATGCTCAAGTGTGATTTAAAATGAGAGAGCCTTGCCTCTTATTTATACTCTCCAAGTAGCTTCCTTAAAAACATCTTCTAGGTCACTTTGCCCACTTTCCTTATTTTAGTGTTAACCCACTTCTAATTTCTCCATTAAATTTATTATTTAAATAATTTATTTTGTATTCACTTTGAATTATAATACTCTCATCACTTCACTTTATTATTTACCTTCTAAAAATCTCTTAAACCACTTTGACTACTTTGACCTTTTGGGGCTTCTAGATGACATATGAGGGTCCTCCAACTTCGTAAGGCCATAACTCTCAAACCGTGAGGAGTTATGTGATGTTACACATACCACTAGAAATGGAATGACATGTACTATCCATATAGAATAGTATTACCTACAAATATATAAAAAATCATACCAATATCCATCAAACAAACTTGTGTCCATTACCCAAACCTGGGTTCTCCAACATCTTATGGCCATAACTCTCTAACCATGAGGAGTTATGTGAAATTTCACATACCAACGGAAATTGCATGACATGCACTATCCATCTAGGATATTTTCACTGACAAATTCAATGAACTTCATATCATTATTCCACAAATAAGCATGGGTTCTCTAACCATAATTCTAGGATAACTCAATCCACAAAGGGTCTTCCTGTAATGGATTTCACCATAAGGGGACCACTTTGAAGTTCATCCATTTGTGCTTATTATCAACAATGACAAGACAATACTGAGTCATATTTACATCAAACAAACTTGGTTCCATTACCCAAACCTTTGTGCTACCGAGCTTTCTTCAAGGGTTGGCATCAATCACTAAGGGTTGACATCAATCTACAATATCACTCTCCAAGGGTTGACATCAATGACAAACAACAATCCATCAACCTAATCCAAATGTCTGAAAAGTCCCACAGGTCTATACATGTAGTACCGAGAGCCATATGACTTGAGCATGGCCCCGGAGGGCCCCTCTTTTCTTCAGTGTAGTCCACATATTGCTAGCAACAATATTCATCACACCAACCTGGTCCTGAAGCAACGACGAGTATTGCTCCATGAGGTAATGAGTCTGGGTATCATGGTATGTATCACTTCAATTTTTAAGAACTTGAATATGTTGTATTGAATCCCTCTTCATTTCATGATGTTTTCTTGGAAATTATGCTCTTTGCCTCGTTCATACCTGGAAGGGTGACATGGTGCCTAGTAAGTTGATTTACCTTTAGGATGGGTTCCTATTGGGTGGATATGTGAAAAGTTATCATCCAGTCCCTCCATACTTACCATTTTCCATCTTTATTCCTTTCATCTCCCCTATCCTTGTTTGGACATTGGGATTGGCTACACTATGAAGGGTTGTTCCTTACCTTGTGGGAAGAAGGGGCTAAAGGCCCAGAGGGTAAAAGTATATGGAAAGAGTTAAAATTCAATGTTTATACCTTCGATATGATTCTCTCATGGATCCCCGAGAAAGAAGTGAAAAGATTCTTAGTAAGAAAATGGGACCCATAAGATAACATAAACACTCAAGGTACTAATTGATGGATAGGAGGTCTCATCACAAGCCGACCTATTATGACCATGGACATGTAGCGGTATGACACTATCACCTATATGGTCACCAAACTAGGGTAGTGGATCTTGGTGGCATAACCAAGAAAAAGGGTGTCGCATCAGGAGCTAACCTTCTCATTTCCATGAAATGTTTGTGGACAATGCTGTCACCTCTGGTCACCAAGCCAGGACAATGGCCCTCAACTATTTCCTTGAAGCACAAGAGAAAAATATTAAAATAAATAAAACTAAGAGTAACAGGCACTGAATGGGATAGGAAACAATTGCATTCATGACAAGGTGCAACTCTCTCTCCACAAAGGCACCCACAAGTAAGACTTTACATTTCTCTTTTATCACATGCATCCCATGCCCAAATATTTACTCCATGCCACCTCATACACTTACAGGACTTTGACTAGAATCCACCTGGGAAACACCCCAAACTTAAGCGAGGTTATCCCAATAGGATGCCATGAGACCCTCTCCAAGCCTAACTTTTCAAATTGCATAATGTCTTTGAGCATTTGTTTGGGGTTAAGGGGGGTTTGATGCACATGTTTTGATAATTTAATTATTGAATGTGATTTACTTGCTATGACCTCTTAGAATTTTGTGTATCATCATTAATTTGCAGCCTTAGAAGGAACCTCCCACATTGAGTCCATTTACCCCTAAAAGGAACTAGTCTTCAACCCATGTTTCTTGACAAGAATCATCAAAATTCAATCTCAATCTCTCTACCTAATACCCCACTAACCTAAACTAACTTGCTAACCTAGTCTAGGAATACTAACCACTAAGTTGTTGTTGTTATAATCACTTCTACAAACACCATTTTGCAACCTATCCAAACTTGTTTTGCCTCTTAAATCAATCCAAAAATTGTATAAGGCGTGATACAATCAACGAAGATTAAAGTCTGCATCAAATTGCCTTTCTAAATACTTTTATGAAGATTTTACTACTACTGTCATTAATTTATTTTGATGTTGCTACAATTATCATTGGCACCTATTAGAGTTTATTTTCTGATTGACATATATCTAGAAATTTTATGAGACAAGTGTTATCATTTTAGGACTTTACAATATCTTGTTATATTGTCTATTCAAGTGTATTTTTTGGATGTTATTACAACTGTCATTAATTAATTAATGCTGCTATATATTTATCACTTGCTTCATACATTGATTCGTAGCAATCATCTCTACAAACTTGAAGTCTTTTTGAAGCATTCATCACCACTTGTTGCTGCCATAACTTTTGTTCTTGTATTGGTAAGGGGAAGGTACACTTTATTCTCCTTTTCTTTGTCCAACAAGCCTTAAGTATGTTTTGAGTGGCCTAGAGAGGGGGGGCGGGGGGTGGTTAGCCTTACCTTTTCCTTTTCCTCAAACCCCCTAGGTCTTGAGATGTCTCCCTTGGTGTGGATTTATCCTTCTCCTAAATAGAAAGAGGTACGCTATTGGGGTAACAATGATAAGACTACCTTCGTGGTAAGTCAATCTAAGCCTACTTTCCTTCCAGATTTGGGCAAGTATAGATTGCGCGATAACATTTTTTGTGCTGTTGCCGGGGAACACTAAGTCAATATTCCTCAACGACACTTTTTTTCGGTAAGCCTTTCCCTCAAATCCTTCATCTTACGATTCTTACCTGGCGACTCCACTGTGGGTGATTCCCTAACTCCTTTTGATAATCCTTAAGAGGATATATGGCGACTCCACTGACCTTTTCCAAGGTGACACCTTACTCTAAAATTTTTGATATTTCTAAGATATGGGATCATGGCACCCTGGGAACAAGTGTATTCGACTATTGATTTTGAAATTTTTCAAGGATACCCGAATTATTTTGATACAAAATGGTGAAACAAATATCCAAGATTTAGAGGCCTCCCAATTACTCACACTGAAGAATTCTTGAAGTATATAAGTGATATAGAATTGGAAGGGGGGGATGTTCTGGTAAAATTGTTCATACTTTCCTTGCTATCTTTTTTGTAGGATTGGATTAAGGGTTGTTGCGAAGATAAGGGTATATCATATTTCATAGACCTCATCAGTAGGTTTATTGAGTTTGTGAAACCACAATTCTAGACATATGAAGATGACCTTCAAATCTCGTAATATCCCTAAGGGACAAAGGATTCACCACTGAGATTGAGGAAGATCTTAGTGATGTGTACCATACTCAATACCAAGAACCTTCTGATATAGAAGGAGAGACTTATGAATAAAGTTATCATCCCCTTGAAGAGGGGCAAGATTTCTCCCATGATTCAATAGAATGCAGTAATGAATTGACTAAAGAAGCGAGTTATGAGGATGAATCACTAGTATCCGCTCCTCCATCTGATGAAGCTCTCCAAGATCCTATCTCTCCTTCACAAGAAGAAGAGAATGAGATGAATCATTTTCCTTTATAGGTTTTTTATGACACTTTGTTTTATGATTCATGAGGTGAAGAAGTAAAGGAACCCTTGGAAGAGCTAGGTCCTTCATTTTCTGATGAAGGAGAAAAGATGATTAAAGAGACGTGTCTTGGGAAAGATGTACTGGATCCTCTTCCATTTGATGAAGTCATCCAAGCCATTAACGCTCCTACACAACAAGAAGTGAACACAGTAGGTTATTTCCCTTTCCAAGATTTTGATGATGCTTTATTTTATGATTTGATTTTATGATTTGGAAAGTGAAGAAGTATTAGAGGAGCCCTTGGATGCATTAAATCCTTCAAGTTATGATAAAGGTAATGGCATGGTTGATAATATTGATGAGTTCATGCATGTTGGAAGATGTAAGTGGGATGTGATTGGTTCTGATGAGGATACCATTTATGATATGAAATGATATATTCGAATGTTACCTTTACAACAATCATATGATGTTCCTAATAATTTTGACGTTTGGAAACACGATGATGATATAATTATAGAAGTTTTCCAAGCACTGAAGGATGACCCATTGCAATGTTCTCCTGATGATTTTCGGTCATACCTTGAGGATTTTGATGAGTATTCCTTTAAGCACTTGGATTTATTCTATGAAGAATATTATCAATCACCGTTGTGATAAAATTTTGATAAAGGTGAGGACGTTGCTTGCCTGAAGAAATATACTTGTGAAAAGGTTGTCCAGCTCCCTCCAATCGCTTTACCTTGTTATGTCACTAAGGATGTAGTTGGGGAACATGTCTCTTGTTTCAAGTTTTCTTTAGGGAAAAACTTTTCATTAGAATTCAAGGGAAGTTTGAATTCCTTAAGAAGTTTATTGTCTCAATCTTTTAGCTTTCCCCTAAGAAGTTGTCAGCTTCCCTCTAAGTTCTTGTTAATCCCTTCTCAAACCCGAGGGAGTGATGAAGTCGAAGGTAGTCAACCCTCAGACTCTTTTATCCAACCCTTTGAGTCCTTAACCTCTCATGATCCTTTTCTGAGATGGATTGATCACTTTTGTAGAAGGGTGACTTGGCATGATTTTTTCCCTCCCTCCCGCCTCCATGAGATAGACTTTAAGATTTCCTATGATATGATGCATCCTCTAAATCATGTTATTTTTGTGCTTGAATTGTCATTTTTTTGGTTTATGATGAAGCACAGAGGCAAGTATTATGAGGTATTACTAGGATGGTTTCACTGGTTATATGACTACACCTAGCATTCAACCATCAGATAAGTAGAAGTAGGTAGACATTTGCTTCCATTGTACATACCATTTCCTATCATTCTAGCATAGTTGTAGTTTCAATTTTCATATTTTCTTGTTTCATTATGTATATATGTATGCTCATAATCATATGTTAGACTAGAGATGCTCTTATCATATATGGACGAAGGGGTGATATCACCACCCTAGGGATTACTGATATCTTTTATTGAGATTTAGGAAGAACAGGTCATACCAGAGATGCTGAGGTTCTCATGCGCTCTACAACGATCACATGTCCCCTAGTTGGAGCCATATGTTATCCCCTAGACTAGGTATAACTAAGGAGATCACATCTCGAGGCCCACAGGTCCTATACATGGAGTCCCAAGAGCCAAACAACTTGAGCATGCCCTCGGAGGGCCCCTCTTTTCTTTAGTGCAGTCCACATATTGCCAACAACAATATCCATTACACCAGCCTTGTCTTGAAGCAACAATGAGTCTTGCTCCATGAGGTAATGAGTCTGGGTATCATGGTATGTATCACTCTGATTTTTGAAGCACTTGAATATGTTGTATTGAATCCATCTTCAGTTCATGAGATTTTATTGAAAATTATTCTCTTTGCCTCATTCATGCTTGGAAGGGTGACATGGTGCCCTAGTAAGTTGATTTCCCTTTAGGAGGGGTTTCTATTGGGTGGATATGTGAAAAGTGATCGTCCGTTCCCTCCATACTTACCACTTTCCATATTTATTCCTTTTATCTCCCCTATCCTTGTTTGGACATTGGGATTGGCTACACTAGGAAGGGTTGTACCTTACCTTGTGGGAATAAGGGGCTAAAGTATCAGAGGGTAAAAGTAGATGGAAAGAGTTAAAATCCAATGTTGAAACCTTCGATATGCTTCACCCAGGGATCCTCGATAAAGCAGTGAAAATTTTCTCAGTAAGAAAAGGTGACCCATAAGATAACATAAACACTCAAGGTACTAGTTGATGAATAGGAGGTCTCATCATGAGCCGAACTATTATGACCATGGGCATGTATATGTATGACACTACCACCTATATGGTTACCAAACTAGGGTAGTGGCTCTTGGTGGCATAACCAAAAGAAAGATGATATCATCATGAGCCAACCTTCTCATTTCTGTGAAATGTTTGTGGATAACGTTGTCACCTCTGGTCATTAAGCCAGGACAATGGCCCTCAACTATTTCCTTGAATCACAAGGGCAAAAGATCAAAATAAATAAATCTAAGAGTAAAAGGCACTGAATGGGGTAGGAAACAATTGCATTCATGACAAGGTGCAACTCACCCTCCATAAAGGAACCCATAGGTAATACTTTACATTTCCCTATTATCACATGCACCCCATGCCCAAATATTTACCCCATGCCACTTCATACACTTACATGACTTGGAATAGACTCTACCTGGGAAAACCCCCAAACTTAAGAGAGATTATCCCAATAGGATTCCCTGAGACCCTTTCCAAACCTAAATTTTCAAATTGCATAACGCCTTTGAGCATTTTTTTAGGGTTATGGGGGGTTTGATGCACATGTTTGGGTAATGTAATTATTGGATGTGATTTACATGCTATGATCCCTGTGACTTATGAACCCCTGGAGGGTGTACTTGTTGTTGCTCCAAGACCTTTCCTGGTGGACATGTGTACATGAGGGAATGATTAGCTTGGACCTTCATAGATCTCAAATCCCATCGATGGATGTTGAGGCCCAAGCCAAGGGGCATGACATGGATTGAAAACTTGCACCAGAAGAAAGAAGGACATTGCATTTGGAGACACATTGACATACCTAGACCCAATGAATATTGCTCCTCCCACATGGACGTTAGCCCTTGAGGGCCCTAGACGTCATCATGGATACCCTAGATGTCAGCCAAAACTGGTCTTGTCATCTTTGACAACATTTATGAGGCATTGTCACATGTGGGCATGGTTTTAGGCCTTTGGAGGCCCAACGTTTCACCTTCCCTACCTGGTGTTCCATACATGGGGCTCAACGCCACCCTAGAGGGGAATGAATTCACCCCTGGAGTGATTCTTAGATGCAAATTAATTTTATTTTGTCTAGATTAAATTTGTGTAAAAAACTGTCCACTTCCGCCCAATAATTATGAACTGAAATTAATTTAAGGTTAAATTTTGTATAAAGAAGGAGGAAGTGACATTCATTTTCATCATAACTTGTCCTTGGAGACATGAGGTATTAAATTTGTGCCCTATTAGGGTTATTGGATGAAATTGTGAGGCACCACTCTTGTTTAAGTCTTTTGTTTGCAACTTGGATCAAATTTTGGAATTTTATGGTGATGTTGCATGGTATACTCATGATCATTCTTAGTGCAAGTAAGTAGAATATGCATTTTGTCATCTATTGAATGTTTTAAGGTATGGTTTTATTTTCTCATACAAGGTTATGAAATTGCATGGTGTATTTAATGCTTGAAGTAAGAAACTTAAGTTGCAACTTTCTTACCTTTTATTTGCCAAGCTTTCACTAAAATGATCTAGTAACTAGTGAAACCCTAGAGCCCTAAATTGATAGCACTCTAAGGGTTTTGTACTTGGTTATTGTTGCATAAGTTTTACTCCATAAAAAGGCTAAGGAGAGCAAGGCGCTAGGGCCTAGAATTGCCTACACACTAGAATTTTGTCTCTTGAGGTCAAAGTCTAGGAGGACTTAAGTTACTACTTCTCCTATAATTTTTCCCTCTTCTACTTTTGTGCATCATCATTAATTTGCAACCTTATAAGGAGCCACCCACATTGACTCTACTTACCCCTAAAAGACACTCTTCAACCCTTGTTTCTTGACAAGAATCATCAAACTTCAAACTCAATCTCTCTACTTAATACCCTACTAACCTAAAGTAACTTTCTAACCTAGTCTAGGAATACTAACCACTAAGTTGTTGTTGTTATAATCACTGCGACAACCATCATTTTGTATCCTATCCAAACTTGTTTGACCACTTAAGTCAATTTAGAAATTGTATAAGGCACGATACAATCAACCAAGACTAAAGTGTGCATCAAATTGCCTTTCTAAATACTTTTTTGAATATTTTACTATTGATGTTATTACTTTATTTTGTTGTTTCAACAATTATCATTGGCAACCTGTTAGAGTTTATTTTCTGATTGACATATATCTAGAAATTGTATGATACAAGTATTTTCATTTCAGGACTTTACAATATCTTGTTAGATTGTCTATTGAAGTGCATTTTCTGTATGTTATTACAGTTGTCATTAATTAATTAATGCTGCTATATATTTATCACTTGCTTCATACATTGATTGGTAGAAATCATCTCTATAAACTTGAAGTCTTGTTGAAGCATTCATCATCAATTGTTGCTGCCATAACTTTTGTTGTTGTATTGGTAAGGGGCAGGTACACTTTATTCTCCTTCAGTTCGTCCAACATGACTTAAGTTTGTTTTGAGTGACCTAGAGATGGGGAGGTGGTTATCCTTACCTTTTCCTTTTCCTCAAACCCCCTAGGTCTTGGGATGTCTCCCTTGGAATAGATTTATCCTTCTCCTAAAGAGAAAGAGGTACCCTATTGGGGTGACAGTGATAGGAATACATCTATGTTACGTCAATCCGATCCTACTTGCCTTCAGGCTTTGGGAAAGTATAGGCTATGTGATAACATAACCATCAATAAATTTTAAGTTCTAGTAAAGAAAATTGGTACTTGTTAGCTTCATATAATTAAATAATCACAATACACTTGTGTTTTAGGTTAATTCTATCTACAACTCATTGTATAATAAATTGGAAAGACAAAATTAATTACCTTTGGGTATTTTTCAGTTGTTCCCTTATTAATAACTTCTTGTTGCTAAATTTAACCATTATTACTAGGCTATTGATTGACTTTGATCTTAATTTCCATAATTTAGTATCAACATTAATGGTAACTCAAAAACAAATTTAAAGAAATTAATGAGATTAGACAAGGGTTTTTGGATATGATTTGAGATTTGTGATAAGTGTCCTTACCTAGTATTAACTCTTGTCATCAGGGTATTTTTTAAGGGTGAAATTTCACCAATTGGCTATTTTTTGGGCATTTTCTAAAAAAATTATTTGCTAATTTGGTTAAAAAATTGCATATTTTTTACATAATTATTATTAAATTGATAATACTCACCAAAAATTTACAAGTTTTAATAGTAAATTATATGTTTTTATTGAATATTCGTCTACATATTATATGTACGTTTTTTCCAACTAAAATAGTTTCCTAGAATACTATTTGAATCCTTAAAAAATAACTTGCTTGTCATATCACCTTGATTGTTGGTCTAATTAGCCTTGACAGGTTGCGACCTAGGTCTTAAAGTTGTTGGGGACCTTTAATGGTTGTCCCAATGCCTGAAAATGACATTGTGATTATGGAGAAGGCCAAGGTTATCAATAAAAACATTAATGGTGTCACTAAAAGAAACCCCAAAATTTGTGTTGAAAGTTCATCAAGAGGTAGTTCTAACCTTGATTTGATATTACTTATTGATATTATGGTTTATGAGCATGACTCTACATTTATTGCATACAAAAAGGAATCCATGGCAGGGATTTTGTAGGTTGCATCTCGTTAAAGGTTGTTATTCACAATTAAGTTAGGGATGTTTGGAAGCCACAGGGGTGGCAATGCTTGCAAACCTACAGTCTGAAAAAATGATTTTTCCATTTGGAAATTTTTGAGAAGGAAAGTGTCATGGAGATTCTCAGGTGTGGGCCATGGATATGCAAAAATACCCTAGCGGTTTTCTCCTCATGGTTAAATGGATTTTTAGAGGACCGATTTGCCCAACTTTCCTACTTAGTGTGAGTGAAATTCCCATGCCTCCCAATGCAACTATGGTCATTATTGGAATGAATCTTGACCCTAATAGAAAGTTTTATCAACCGTGATCCACTTCAATTATTACCACTATGCCACAATGTAGGGTTTCTTTCAAGGTTACCATATCCAAAGACATGAAAGAGTTTGTTTACAATAAGATAAGTGACATAGTGCATTGTCAGATTATGTGATACTTTAACTTCACTAACACATGATTCTACTATCAAATATTGGATCATTGTATATGTGATTATCCCTCGTTGCAACAGGCCAAACCACAAGGGGATCCATTGACATAGACCCCTCAAGGCCAATAAGTAAAACGTAGGAAAATTCTATAGAAGGTGCATGTGAGCTTCACCTTGTTGACAAATATCTTATCACGTTCAATCATAAAGGGGGTTTTTAAATTGTGAAAAAAAATTCAATNGGGGTTTATAGGTATTGGGTGGTATAAAAATGGGTATCTAGTAAAAATAAGGTTCCACAAAAGGATTTTTGGAGGTATTTATCAATATCTAGTGAAATTAGCAATATTATTTAATATCCCGCAAACGAAAGCACTATGTCACATGTTCATTGAGTGAAGACCTCGTGAGAAGGTGGATGGAATGAAGTGACGTGAAGTAATAGAGGTAAAGGTATTCTAAAGGCCCCAATGTAGGGGATGAACACTCCAATCAACCATCCCAGACCTCAATCTCTTGTGGCATGTAAATTCACTCCCCCCTAAGAGATTTGGTCCATCCTAATAGGGAGGGACTTAGATATCTTGTTCTCCTTTGATATTGATGCACATATATAGAGGAAAAGGGAGATAATGTAATAAAAATCCTTGACCTTTTATTATACAAGATTGGATTTAATGAAATAAACATGATAGTGACAAACTCAAAGTCTTTCAAATATCTTCTTGACCTCAAAGAAAATGAGGAGGAGATGTGTGACAATGTCAGTTCAAATGAAAGTTGTACGTTGGAATGTTTAGGGTATGAGAAACCCCGGTAGGAAGCACACCACTCACCAAATCTTGGACTCAATTGGCAAGGTAGATATCTTATGTTTATAGGAAGTTAAAATTGCAGGTTTCTCCATTGTCATTATTGATTTTGATTCTCCAACTAAAAGTTAGGTGATGCAGGAGCATCGCCCACGTCAAGCAAGCCAGCGCGGAAGGCAAAAGACAGCTAGACACACGCTGGCACAACTTTTGAAAATTCCCTTAGATTGTTGCGCCATCTTAAATAAATCCATTAAGATGAGATGCACTTGAAAATGTAAATGGACCTTGAGCCTTTAGCTCTCGTCCTTAGTAGGTAGACGACATTTAAAGTAGTTAATGCTGGTAGATAAAAAATTAATTCTAGATTAGACAGTTGTAGAGTGCAAGAGGGAAACGGGATATAGACACCCTCATTGTGCATTGTGACATTATTCTGAAGAGGAGGAAGAAGAGCATGTAGAGAAGCTGTGTAAAGACACCCATGTATAGATATTTGAATTAATAGAAGAGCTTTGATTCAAATTCATGGTTTTGTGTTGTTCTCTGTGTATTGATGTTATGCTCATGAATGGTTGCTTCCCTGTTATACATTTTCTTTATGTGCTGTGTATATGATTTCATGGTTGAGTTGAAGTCTGAGGGGAAGAAGAAATAAGTTTCAATTGTTTCTCTATTTGAGCAAGGATTCCTGCAAGGAGTGCAGTAGAAGTCGTCTGCAAGGAGTGCGTTGATAGAAGGCTCAGATAGTTTAACTCTTGTTCTCGTTCACCTAGAAGTGAAATTGGGTTATAAGGAGCCGTGCAAGGAGTGCGCAGGCGAGTGAAGTTCAGGGGTGCGAACCTGAGCGAGAATTGAAGGACTGTTTCTGCAGGTGTGCGCAGAGTCGAGTGACTTCAACACTTGAATGTGGTTGAAGGTTGCCGCAAGGAGTGAGTGCAAGAATTTTGGGAAGGACCTGAAGGTCGTAAGAAAGCTCAAGAGGGATAAGGACTTCGAAGTTGTTGAAGGACAACACAGAGGAGTTGTGCCTTGAAGTTTTAAGTAGGCATCATAAGTTTGCGTGCAGGCGGACGAGTTCCATGGAGAAACACTTAGTCATCTCACAGGAATTGTCAAAGGAGGAAATAGACGGTTGGAATTTCTCCAAGGAGGATTCACGAAAATTCGTGGGCCGTTAGATCTATGCGTGGATTCACATATCGGGGTTTTGTGGGTTAAAACTCCATAAACCCGCCATAGAGACCACGAAATCGCGATATGCGATATTCCGACAACTACGAGAATGGTGTGGGGCCACAGGAATCGACAAGCGGACAGGTGGCACATCGCGTGTTGGGAGTTCGTGAGCAGAAGGGCTGAGAACTTGGTGTCAAGGGTTGCAAAGCACGAGGACACGAGAGAGCGACGAAGTAGCGAGAAGGTCAGGAGCTGTCCATCTGAGGAGGACAGGTGGCAGAGATCAAGAGATCTCATGAACTCGGAAGTTCGCAGGGTGAGAGCCCAAACATTGGGTGTTCCAAGTCACGAAGACGCGAGGAGCGAGAAGAAAAAATAGCCGTTGGAATTATATGTAAATCGTGTCTCAGGGTTTCGTGGATCGAAACTTCGAAATATTACAACGGGAGTCGTGATGTTGCGATACGCGAAATCCTGATGAGTAGAAGGACAGTGTGGGGGCCACAGTGGAGTCGGTGACGTGGACAAGTGATATATGTATCGAATTTCAGGAAAAGTAAAGTCCCAAAACATTGACATCAGGATTCGCGATCCCGCAAAGACCGAAATCCCAACGAGGTAAGAGGGGGATCGTGCGAAGAGTTCTGTGGGTGTAGATTTCCCGATAGAGAAATAAAAGGACAGGTTAGTGTTCTTCGGGCCAAGGAAAGAGGAGATCTTGTGAGCGGACGTGCCCTGCGGAGCGCACCTGCGTCAAAGTGGTATTAGAGCTCAGAAATATTCTTTGCTTTCTGTAGCAGAGAAGAGGAGAATTCACCATGCCGCTGAGAAGAGATAGATAGTCACCCGATCCAGAGGATAGGGAAATGCCGTGACGAAGAGACAGGCAGATGGCAGATCCAGCCATAGAGAGACAAATGCGTGATCTTTGAGCTAGACTCGAAGACATGGAGACAACGCAAAGATGCACAGCCAATGCAGGGGACTTGAGTGATTCCGAGAGCGAAGTTGAGGCTGAAAGCGAAGAGGAAGTTGCAGCTGAAGATGCATCAAATGAGCATTTGATCAGAGCTATTTCCAGGATGGGTGCAAGGGAAAAGATGGACATTCCAGTTTACGAGGGAAACTTGGATGCAGAGGAGCTTCTAGACTGGATCAGAGCTCTCGACACATACTTCGACTATGAAGATGTCGAAGAGGACAAGAAAGTCAAGCATGCTATCACACGCTTGAAAGGACATGCAACATTGTGGTGGGATGAACTACAAGTTGACAGACGTTGCAAGGGCAAGCAGAAGATCAAGAGATGGGACAGAATGATCGTGAAGATGAAGGCAAAATTCATCCCAAGGGACTATCAAATTTCTCTGTTTAGGAGAATGCAGAACCTGAGACAGAAGCTGATGACAATGAAGGAATACACTGAGGAATTCTACAGACTGAACATCAGAGCAGGTCATTAGGAGAGTGATGATGAAAAAGTTGCCAGATATATGAATGGCCTGAGATATGATATCTAGGATGAAATGAGCATGGTAACCATCTGAATGGTGGAAGATTCTTATTAGATGGCTTTGAAAGTAGAAGAGAAGCTGAGCCGAAAGTAGGGTCAGAGGGGCCGAGGCAGGAGCCAACCCAGAGGCAAGTCAGTTTCCCAGAAAAGAACCCA
>JASDQU010436912.1:46731-71579 GCA_032191745.1 Picea mariana
AATGGATTCTTGGGTAATTATCACCAGGCTTGGTGACCGGACTGAAAGGCCTTCTTAAATTATCGAGCTAGGAACTCTGTGACATGGGTGAGGTAAGCTTAAGTATTTATTTAAAAATGGTAGTCCTTTCAAGGGACTCACTCCGGCTCTGGAATATGATGGATCTTTCCGAAAGGAGGTGCCTTTGGGAAAACAACCCAGGGTATATCATGGGTCGTGAACATGGGACAACTCTCCAGGGGACAAGCTCAAACCTGCACTTATATATTCTATATGTAAATTGATTATAGTCATATAAGTATAAGCACACATTCATTGTTGCTGATCGAAATACCAGGAAAACATTTCTATGTAGAAAATCAATCATTTATAAGTGTACAAACATGAGCATGCATCCATTTTATTCAATTCAAGATACGAGATGTAAACACTTATCAGAAAGAACACCAAGTATGGAATGACCGCTGAGAGGGGTGCTCGTTTCCACCCAACCATAGGCTTAGTGACTCCAAATGGATTTACCACTAGTCACCCCCGAGCTAGACCATGATGCTTTGAGACTCAGTCTCTTACTTCCCGCTCGTCAAAAGTCCAGGATGAAGGTTACTCTCCTTCTCCTCTTCTCATGACTCACTGTATTTTTCCAGAGTTCCTCTAGTTCTCCTTTCGCGATCCTCTCCACACACTTCCTTTCTTGCTTTGTCCTGCAAGGTTGCATATGGTGCGAATTCCCCCACAATGGTCAGTTATGAGGGATTCTATGGATGGGCGGTTCACTCCCATCCCCTCATTAACTCATGAGGAGCCTCCCCACCTACCATCCTGACAAGTAATTCATTCTAGGGCTAGAGAGTAGCTTTGGTCTTTGAGCCAGTAAAAACTAACACAGTATTGGTTCGGTGGAAGTTAACGCCACCATTCCAGGTGCCTTCCACCACCATTAATCAACCACCGTGGTCTCTTTTTTAGCACATCCCCCCTCTCAGCAGTCATGAAACATATATATACACACATCATTTACATTCGTCGACCCTTTATACAGGGTCCGTCAAATCACACATTCACATCTTGGAGTTTGCCATAATTCTTGGCCAATATAGTTATTTTTTTACAGACTGGGGGAAACAGGGTGTTACACCTAGACCCAATGAATATTTCTCCTCCCACATGAACGTTATCCCTTGAGGGCCTTGGACGTCATCATGGATACCCTAGACGTCAGCCAAAATTGGTCTTGTCATCTTTGACAACATTTATGAGGCATTGTCACATGTGGGCATGGTTTTAGGCCTTTGGAGGCCCAACGTTTCACCTTCCCTACCTGGTGTTCCACACATGGGGCTCAACGTCACCCTAGAGGGGAATGAATTCGCCCCTGGAGTGATTCTTAGATCCAAATTAATTTTATTTTGTCTAGATTTAATTTGTGTAAAAAACTGTCCACTTCGTCCCAATAATTATGAACTGAAATTAATTTGAGGTTAAATTTTGTATAAATAAGGAGGAAGTGACATTCATTTTCATCATAACTTGTCCTTGGAGACATGAGGTATTAAATTTGTACCCTATTAGGGTTATTGGCTGAAATTGTGAGGCACCACTCTTGTTTAAGGCTTTTATTTGCAACTTGGATCAAATTTTGGAATTTTATGGTGATGTTGCATGGTATACTTATGATCATTCTTGGTGCAAGTAAGTAGAATATGCATTTTGTCATCTATTGAATGGTTTAAGGTATGGTTTTATTTTCTCATACAAGGTTTTGAAATTGCATGGTGTATTTAATGCTTGAAGTAAGAAACTTAAGTTGCAACTTTCTTACTTTTTATTTGCCAAGCTTTCACTAAAATGATCTAGTAACTAGTGAAACCCTAGAGCCCTAAATTGCTAGCACTCTAAGGTTTTTGTACTTGGTTATTGTTGCATATGTTTTACTCCATAAAAAGGCTAAGGAGAGCAAGGCGCTAGGGCCTAGAATTGCCTACACCCTAGCATTTTGTCTCTTGAGTTCAAAGTCTAGGAGGACTTAAGTTACTACTTCTCCTATAATTTTTCCCTCTTATACTTTTGTGCATCATCATTAATTTGCAGCCTTAGAAGGAGCCACCCACATTGACTCCACTTACACCTAAAAGACACTAGTCTTCAACCCTTGTTTCTTGACAAGAATCATCAAACTTCAAACTTAATCTCTCTACTTAATACCCAACTAACCTAAAGTAACTTTCTAACCTAGTCTAGGAATACTAACCACTAAGTTGTTGTTGTTATAATCACTGTGACAACCATCATTTTGTATCCTACCCAAACTTGTTTGACCACTTAAGTCAATCCAGAAATTGTATAAGGCACGATACAATCAACCAAGACTAAAGTGTGCATCAAATTGCCTTTCTAAATACTTTTTTGAATATTTTACTACTGATGTTATTACTTTATTTTGTTGTTTCAACAATTATCATTGGCAATCTGTTAGAGTTTATTTTTTGATTGACATATATCTAGAAATTGTATGATACAAGTATTTTCATTTTAGGACTTTACAATATCTTGTTAGATTGTCTATTCAAGTGTATTTTTTGGATATTATTACAGCTGTCATTAATTAATTAATGCTGCTATATATTTATCACTTGCTTCATACATTGATTGGTAGAAATCATCTCTATAAACTTGAAGTCTTGTTGAAGCATTCATCATCAATTGTTTCTGCCATAACTTTTGTTGTTGTATTGGTAAGGGGCAGGTACACTTTATTCTCCTTTGGTTCGTCCAACATGACTTAAGTCTGTTTTGAGTGACCTAGAGAGGGGGAGGTGGTTATCCTGACCTTTTCCTTTTCCTTAAACCCCCTAGGTCTTGGGACGTCTCCCTTGGAATTGATTTATCCTTCTCCTCAAGAGAAAGAGGTACCCTATTGGGGTGACAGTGATAGGAATACATCTATGTTATGTCAATCCGATCCTACTTGCCTTCATGCTTTGGGAAAGTATAGATTGTGCGATAACATAACCATCAATAAACTTTAAGTTCTAGTAAAGAAAACTGGTACTTGTTACCTTCATATAATTAAATAATCACAATACACTTGTGTTTTAGGTTAATTCTATCTACAACTCATTGTATAATAAATTGGAATGACTAAGTTAATTACCTTTGGGTATTTTTTAGTTGTTCCCTTATTAATAACTTCTTGTTGCTAAATTTAACCATCATTACTAGGCTATTGATTAACTTTGATCTTAATTTCCATAATTTAGTATCAACATTAATGGTAACTCAAAAACAAATTTAAAGAAATTAATGAGATTAGACAAGGGTTTTTGGATATGGTTTGAGATTTGTGATAAGTGTCCTTACCTAGTATTAACTCGTCATCAGGGTATTTTTTAAGGGTGAAATTTCACCAATTGGCTATTTTTTGGGCATTTTCTAAAAAAATTATTTGCTAATTTGGTTAAAAAATTGCATATTTTTTACATAAATATTATTAAATTGATAATACTCACCAAAAATTTACAAGTTTTAATAGTAAATTATATGTTTTTATTGAATATTCGTCTACATATTATATGTACGTTTTTTCCAACTAAAATAGTTGCCTAGAATACTATTTGAATCCTTAAAAAATAACTTGCGTGTCATATCACCTTGATTGTTGGTCTAATTAGCCTTGACAAGTTGTGACCTAGGTCTTAAAGATGTTGGGGACCTTTAATGGTTGTCCCAATTCTTGAAAGTGACATTGTGATTGTGGAGAAGGCCAAGGTTATCAATAAAAACATTGATGGTGTCACTAAAAGCAACCCCAAAATTTGTGTTGAAAGTTCATCAAGAGGTAGTTCTAACCTTGATTTGATATTACTTATTGATATTATGGTTTATGAGCATGACTCTACATTTATTGCATACAAAAAGGAATCCATGGCAGGGATTTTGTAGGTTGCATATCGTTAAAGGTTGTTATTCACAATTAAGTTAGGGATGTTTGGAAGCCACAGGGGTGGAAATGCTTGCAAACCTACGGTCTGAAAAAATGATTTTTCCTTTTGGAAATTTTTGAGAAGGAAAGTGTCATGGAGATTCTCAGGTGTGGGCCATGGATATGCAAAAATACCCTAGTGGTTTTCTTCTCATAGTTAAATGGATTTTTAGAGGACTGATTTGCCCAACTTTCCTACTTAGTGTGGGTGAAATTCCCATGCCTCCCTATGCTACTATGGTCATTATTGGAATGAATCTCGACCCTAATAGGAAGTTTTATCAACTGTGATCCACTTCAATTATTACCACTATGACACAATGTAGGGTTTATTTCAATGTTATCATATCCAAAGACATGAAAGAGTTTGTTTACAATAAGATAAGTGACATAGTGCATTGTCAGGTTATGTGATACTTTAACTTCACTAACACATGATTCTACTACCAAATATTGGATCATTGTATATGTGATTATCCCTTGTTGCAATAGGCCAAACCACAAGGGGATCCACTGACATAGACCCCTCAAGGCCAATAAGTAAAACATAGGAAAATTCTATAGAAGGTGCATGTGAGCTTCACCTTGTTGATGAATATCTTATCACGTTCAATCATAAAGGGGGTTTTTAAATTGTGAAAAAAAATTCAATATATTTTAGGTATTGTGGGGGGGGATGTGGGGTATTAGGGGGTTTATAGGTATTGGGTGGCATAAAAATGGGTATCTAGTAAAAATAAGGTTCAACAAAAGGATTTTTGGAGGTATTTATCAATATCTAGTGAAATTAGCAGTATTATTTAATATCCCACAAACGAAGGCACTATGTCACATGTGCATTGAGTGAAGACCTTGTGAGAAGGTGGATGGAATGAAGTGATGTGAAGGAATAGAGGCAAAGGTATTCTAAAGGCCCCAATGTAGGAGATGAACACTCCAATCAACCATCCCATACCTCAATCTCTTGTGGCATGTAAATTCACTCCCCCCTATGAGATTTGGTCCATCCCAATAGGGAGGGACTTAGATATCTTGTTCTCCTTTGATATTGATGCACATATATGGAGGAAAAGGGAGATAATGTAATAAAAATTCTTGACCTTTTATTATACAAGATTGGATTTAATGAAAGAAACATGATAGTGACAAACTCAAAGTCTTTCAAATAACTTCTTGACCTCAAAGAAAATGAGGAGGAGATGTGTGACAATGTAAGTTCAAATGAAAGTTGTACGTTGGAATGTTTAGGGTATGAGAAACCCCGGTAGGAAGCACACCACTCACCAAATCTTGGACTCAATTGGCAAGGTAGATATCTTATGTTTATAGGAAGTTAAAATTGCAGGTTTCTCCATTGTCATTATTGATGTTGATTCTCCAACTAAAAGTTAGGGCAAGGCCCTTGATGATCATGATGAAACTCCTCGAAGAGAAAAAAAACAATTGTCTATTAGTGTTATCTTGGTCAAGCTTGTGCCTATGTTTATGCATGTGGCATCAACTATCTAGGGTGTTTTGGCATAATCCAACCCCATTTTGATTTTTTGAGTATGCCCATGTATTACATGATGGGGTGTTTTGGAATTTCCCAACCCAATGTTTTTCTTCTTGCACATGCTTGTGGAGGTTGCATGGACAACTCACTTTTTTATATTAAATATTATTTATATTACCAAATAATAAAGTTTAAAGTAAGATTTATTTGAAAAAAATTCAAGTTTCTTGTTGAGAATAACCCTATCAATTATTTTCCAGCTTCTAAGATGGTTTCTTTAGAGCACGATGAATGGAAGGTCGACCTTGATTTCTAATCTCACCCAACTTATTGATATTGTTATTGATTGAGGCTCAAACCCCATCCAAAATGTTCTATGGGTTATGCTTAACTTAGAAGTATAGTTATGGGATTTGCAAATTTATGTGCCTCTTATATTTCATGGGAGAAAGCAACCAACTAGCCTTGGATGGTGGGTGAAACTTCAAATGCCCCATTGGCTATTTTGTGGCGATTTATGCAAGGTCGAAAATCACAAGGATAAGGAAGGTGTGATTCCAATTGGAATCCCATGTAGAGATAAGGAGATACAAATAACTCTCAGATTACACCTTGGGTTATATGACCCAAACATATATTGGTGCCACAACTCCTTGAAGCTATGCTTCACCAGGAATATCTCCCATAAAGGTCAAGAGAAAATTTTACAACTGATGGATAGAGACATGGTCTCTTAGAATAATTCCTTCTCTTTTTCTAGTGGTAGGCATGTGTGGGTTAATCACACAACCACCTTTTCTAACCACCAATTGATTTGGTTTGTTTTCCTTGGGGAGAACAAAAGATGCAAATGCACATGACTAGATACATCACACATGTCTCACATTTGTAGAGTCTGGGTTTCCTTGCTTGTATTAAGATAATGTGGAACCTTTTTTTGAGGCCCTATGGGGAACATATATATATAGATTATTTGGTGGGATAATGCCATCTATTTCACTATGAAATTTTTGAGGGTTTATGGGCATTAAATTATAACCATATGGTGTAGCTAGAATGTGGTTATCAAGGAATATTTTTTAGATGTTTCATAAGCCTTGTATTCTAATATTTTTGATGAGGAAAAACAAGTGCATGCTACAAAGTTGCATCACATTCTGTGTGTGGATGAAATGCATCAAGCTTAGGGAGCCTATATTTGAGCTTGACTTCATTGGATTTAAACATGTCATATGCACATGAAGGATTTCTTCAAATTTGTAGCCATTAAGGAAGTTGGCCCAAAGTAATCTTTATGTCTTAAAATACAATGGGTCGTACCATTGGATAGTAGGTGAGTAAGAAAGAGTTTGTCTCCCACTACTTGATGGTGTTTTAGGCACAAACACCTACAAAGGAAATAAAATGGACATGCAATGTTGTCTCCATGTAGCACTAATCAAAATGATAAAAGAATAATGGAGGCCTTGTGATCATGCCATATCCTTGGATTAACTAACAGTTTCCATGAGAGAAATATAAAAAAAAAGGATAAAGCACTTGGGATTGATGGCTTCTCATGTGATTTATTGAAGGTCATGTGGGAATTAGTTTTGGCCATATCTTTTGAAACTATATAAATAAGATCAACAAAAGCAATCTCTAGGAGCTAATATCAACCAAGGTTTCATCAAGTTCATACCTAAAGGAGGAGACCTGAAGCTTATAAAAAACTAGAGGCTCATCATGTTGCTTAACAAATCATATAAGACTATGGATAAAGCTTTGTCCTTGTGGATAAAGAATATATTTCCCAAGATTCTTATGTTGGATAAGGCATGCATCATTTAAAATTTAATGTTATTATTGTTTGGAAAGCATATACTAGGGTAGGGTCTCAAGGTTAGATGCTCTCTTCTCCAAAATCGACTTTAAGAAATTGTATGATTGAGTGGAACAACATTTTATTTTAGAAATTATTTATCCCCTCAGCTTTGGATCCTTCTTCACTAGAGTTTTGAAAATTTGTTTGTATCGACCTCTAACCACTTGTTTATGAACATGGGTAAGGATAAGGAGGTATGTATGTATTTCTCCATAAGACAAGGTTGTCTTCTCGCTCCAACCTTATCATTATTATTGCAAAAGAATTTGGATTCGTTCTATGCCATAAAGTACAATTGGGTGTGATTTAAGGTATACCTTTTCTTAATTGGGATGCCATTCAGTTAGTGAACAACCATTCTATTGATGATTCCTTCCTGACCATACCGGTAGACTTACGTTCCTATGATAATGCGATGGAATGCTTCAACACTTTTTTCTTGTGTCTTGTGCTAACATTCAATGACTTAAAAAAATAATGTTACAAACAAAGTCGATTCCCAATTCCATACACGATGAAGTCTCAAAATTAGGCATGGTTTCAACTAAAATGACTGTTTAAGTTCTTGGGCATCCATTTTTCATTTCAAATTTCTGCTAAAAACTTATATGAAGTCATAGTTCGAAGGGTGGAAAAGAAGTCTAATGAATGGGCAACTAGGACCTTATCCATTATACGTAAGTTTCAAAATATGTCCCAAAATATTACGACAACTCTTATATACTTATACTTATTTTCAGGTCACGTCCAAGCCTTAAAACAAATTGGTGTATGCGATCCCATTGTTTGTGGAACAAGGGACCCCCTTCGTGCAACGATTTGAATGCTAAAGTCTATGAAGGTATACATACCCTATGTAGCACCCCAGGTTTTAAACCCCCATTTTAAATAATGTATTGTTACAATGTTGAGAGGCCAGGGTGCCCAAACAATTATTAAAAGGTTAGTGTGCCCAAGACATGTAATGTTTTCTATCATTATTAATAATAAATACATGGCTGGCTGCTAGACGGACAAGGACTAGAGTTATAGGGGGCTATGATTCCACACGAGAGGGGGCTTGAGGGGCTAAGTGTTTATTCCTATGTTAATTACCCTTTTTTCCTAAGGGGAGGGGATCGATTACGTGAGCTTATTGGGGAAGGCCAGGAGGTTCTCGATTCCCCACAAAGTTACTTAAACCCACCTCTGGTCTGATGGGGGGGTTTGACTAATGGCTTGTTCACTGATTCCCTGTATGTTCATTCATTTTCCCTCATGCACTTTCATGCACCCACTTACCCATTTGTTGATCCACCCTCATCTGCGCCTTGGCTTGGGAAAGGGAGCCGAACTGCTAAAGATTAGCCATAGGATAGTTGGCTGTAGTGGTCGCTGGTGTGATCTAGCCGTGATTTGAGGCCTGCATGTCTGAGATGCGTTGGACTGTGTCCAACGTTTCTCACAGCTACGAGTCTTGAGAGTTCCAGCATTGAGATTTTGGACCAGTTGCGTTGGAGCCCGAATAAAGAGAAGGAATTCTTGAGGGACTGCATGGTAGAGAAGGGTGGAAATCCTTTCTCTCGAGTGGTGCAAGCTGGGTAGAAGAGAGATGGGTACTTGGATTTTTATAAGAGATGGGAAGCCTCTGAGATCTTGGGTGCTGACTAGTTTGGGAAGCCAAGTAACACTCTGGAATCGTCCTTGTGGATTCATATCCTTCACTCGGGGGTGATGCTGTTGTTGAGATTTGGAACAGTAGTGTCTGTGGTTGGGTGGAACGTCCTTGGTCTGCAGCCAGTTGGTGTCATCTTTCATAAATATAAGTGCTCTATGTTATGGTATCAATTGCATGTATATGAATGTATTTCTACTGTATATTTAATTATCGTTTAATTGAATCTTTAGACTATGCATGCTTGCTGACTACTACTGTGCATGTCGTTAAAGTCTTTCCTTTTATGCATCCTTAAATTTTAAAAAGGTATCGGTAAGAGAAAGAAGTCCAAGGGAGGGCTTGAAGGTAGAATACCCTGGATTGTGGGTGGATGGGTATGTTATAGTTTGGTATCAGATCTTCTGGTTGAAACATCGGGCTAGTATGGGCCATGTCTGTTGGTCAGAATCTCGGGGTTGAGATCGAATTCTAACCATGGAGTCAAAAAGATCAGGAGGAATGGTGTTGCAGAACCTACGCAAGAGTTGGAACATTATAGATCCTTTGTAAGGGTTCGAAGGATCGTGACCGTCCCTCTTCGATTCGAGAGCATTTTCCACTGTAGGATCGGGAGAGATCTAGGATCGTTGGATTGGAGGACAGGTGAACAAGGGTCATCCAATGAAAAGGAATCAAGGGATAAGGTCACCACTGTCGGATCTTATGGGAGAGGGAGATCAATGGACATGAGGCATTGCGGGGAACCAAGTTGCACAGGAGATAAATGACCAAGGCGGTACTGCAATCCAAACCACGGTTTCCCCAAGGGTTTACGTGTCAACATTAGGAGAATTGTGAGACGAAAAGTGGGTTACTCCAAACCATTGATGCTTTCCCCTGAAAATTGAAAGGCATGAAATGATGTGACATGTTAGGGCTTGAACATCAAAACTCCGTATAGCCGAAGTAGATCCTGACCGTCGATCACCAAGAGGTACATGTCAACAGATCAGTAACTCCAGAGAAATCTGTTCGAGGGATTTTTAGTTGAGATTTGAAACTCTCGAAGCCTGGAGAGCAGAAGTAAATCTCGATCATCCGATCATCTGAAATAGATCTCAAGCGTCGGATCGCCTGAGGTGAATCTAGGCCGCCTGATCTAGAAGAGATGTGGCGTAAATCTTTGGATTTCAGGTGAAGACCCGAAGTAAGCCTTAACCATCCGATTCAAGAGGACACGTGGAAAAATCTCATGTACTTTGAGGGGTTTGAAGTTTGAGATTTCCAAAACCCGAAGACCCAAAAGGATCTCAGCCATTGATTTGCCGAGAGCCATGCATCACTAGATCCAGGGCTTCGGATAAAAGCCAATGGGGCTAGATAAGTTTTGAAATTTGAGATTTCCGAAGTCCGAAGACCCAAAGTAAGCCTCAACCGTCAGATTAAGGAGAACACGCAATGCATATCTGTGAACTTCGGGTGAAGACCTGAAGTGAATCTTAGTCGTCTGATCTAGGAGGACACATGCTGACAGATTGGCCAGTACGAGAATGTGGAGTTCGAGAGAATTGGAAGTGTGCTAGTATGGAAACTCCCGAAGTCCCAAAGCTCGAAGAGCCAGAGGGGTGGGGCACAATGACATCACCAGAAGGTGATGTGGACCCCAAAATTCCCGAAGTGATGTGGATTGTGGACGTCACCTGGGATGACGTGGACACATGAGATGTGTGCCACGTGTTAGTAAGTTTTGAGCATTTGGACTATTGAAAAGTCAGTTAGAACGTGACGCGAGTCACTCGCCTGATTGGACCACGTGTTCACTTCCAGTATTTCACCACGTGGCGATAGATCATGCAGTTCGGAGACTGGGCACTCCGGAGGGGAAATATGTGACATGTTACATTGGGTCAGAAACTCTTGAAGGCCTGAAGGCCAGAGTGCGTATCGACCATTGATTCCAAAAGACACACGTTGAAGGATCGTCGACTTCGAGTGAAAGCACTCTGGGAGAAAGTGCAGGAGGAAAGTTTGAAACTTTTGAAGCCCGAAGAGTCGAAGTGATTCACAACCGCTGATCTGTGGGAGGAAACCTGTCGGTAGATCATGAACTCCAGGTAAAAGAGTTTCGGGAGGAGGCAAGCGGGGAAAGTTGAGACTCTCGAAGTGTGGAGTCCTGAAGTGGATCTCGATCATTGATTGTGAAAGAGGAAGAGGACCGTTGATTTTGTCCTGGATGAAAGTTTCGAAGTCTCAAAGCTCTGGACAAGCTCTACTTCAGCTAAGCACAGGGTCTTGGCTGTGGTCATATGAAGATTGAGATCTGAGGGAAGGAGGGCTAAGGGCCAAATTAGTTTTGTTCGAGATAGAAAAGTGCTAAGGAATGATTTAGCTACGGTTTCTAGTCGTGGTCACCTAGGAAGGTGGTTTGAAGGAAGTGCATGCGCAGGATGAAATTCTTTGTCAGCCAAGGATAACGAGACACTGTTATTTTCAGAGAATGGGGATATGATGTCCATGAACCAAGAAAAAAGAAAGAGACCTGTAGCATGGTTTGTCAATTTTGTTTTTCATATGCATAATTATAACAAAATGGTTGCTTGCACATTTTGCAGAATTAAGGGGCTTAAGCACATCAACTCAGGATGCGTATTTAGGAAATGGAAGAAGGTGTGGGAGCCTCCAGTCATGATAAGGAGGCCGAAGGCCAGAATACCAAAGTTGGTAATGCAGAGACAGAGTCCAATGGATGCAAGGGAAAAGGAGAACAAGAAACTTTTATAGAAACGGTAAGAAGGCTGAAGATGGAAGTGCAAAGCAACAAAGCAGACAACGAGAGATTGATGAGAGAGAAAAGTCAGATAAATGATCGAGTGTTGCAGAGCTTAAATCAATTGTAGAGACAAATGAAGAAGTGATCAAACTCAAGACAAGAGGAAGAAGGCAGGCGCCATGAAAGAAGGGATGATCGTGGAAGAGCTGGTTATTCTAGAAGTGATAGCAGAGCTCATGGACGCCACTCACCTCCTTACTCAGAAAGAAAGTCTTACGCAGTGGATGATCACGTAAGTAGTCCAGAGGTGTCTCCTGTCAGACACCAAAGAAGGAAACAAGAGGTAGATAGTTTGCAAGGAGAGTTGAGGAAGCTCAAGCCACCTTCCTTTGAGGGTGAAAGAGAAAGGGAAGATGATGCTGAAGTATGGTTGCTTGGGCTTAGGAAATATTTTCAGTTGCATAACTATTCATCAAATATGGAAGCCAGGATTACCACCTACCAATTACACGGGAAAGCTATAATGTGGTGGGACCAACTGAAGCAAGTGGAGCACATTAATGAGAGTAGGATCACTTGGAAGCAGTTCAAGAAGTACTTCTAGAAGGAGTACCTCTCATAGCATTTCTATGACAAGAAAATGCAGGATTTCTTTGAACTCAGGTTGGGAAGTATGACTATGGCAGAGTACGAGAAGAAGTTCTTGGGATTGTTAAAGTATGTCAGGTTCATTGGTGATGAGAAAGTTAAAATACAAAGATTCCTAAGTGGAATGCCAACCTTTTATAAGGAAAAGATCAAGTATGATGAACCCAAGACCTTGAATGAAGCCATGAGGAAGTCTAAATACCTGTATGAGCAAGGCCAGGGAAGAGAATCTCTACAGAAATCTTGGAAGGACAAGAAAAGTGTGAATTTCGATCAGAGGAGGAAAGGATTCAAACCTCCCTTCAATAGGAATGAGCCTAATAGAAATCATCAAGATCAGTATGCTAAGGGAGATTTCAAGAAAGAAGATTCCTTGGGAAAAAGGGGAAGACCACTAATCCAATGTTGGGGATGCAAGGAAGATCACCTGTACAAGGATATCCCACACAGAAAGGACAGAGTGAAGACTATGCACAACATCCAAGAAGCTACAACAGTCAAAGATATGGGAAGAATCTATGCAACTTTAAATGATCGACAAGCAAAGTACCAGTCCAATATGATCGAGGTGGAAGGTAAGATCATAAATCGTCCTATTTCTTTTTTTATTGATTTAGGAGCAAGTCATTGCTACATTGATCCTAAGATAGTGGATATATTACATTTGGATAAAAGTAAACTTGGAAAATCAAGTTTGGTTCAGTTAGCCATTGGAACCAAAAGAAGAATCCATGATATGGTCAGAAGTTGTCCCATAAGTCTTAATGGTGTGAATACTAGTATTGATCTAAATATCATGCCATTGGGGTCTTATGATATTCTGATTGGAATGGATTGGTTGGACAAGCATCATGCTGCCCTATATTTTCATAACAAGACATTTACATGTCTTGATGGAAATGGAAAACAAAGCACTATGAAAGGAGTTCCAAGACCCATCACTATAAGGGAGATTTCAGCCTTACAACTAAAAAAGATGTTTTAGGAAAGGATGTCAATTGTATGCAACTCATGTGGAAGAGCCAGATAATACAGAGGGGCCAAGCCTCAAATATTTCTCGGTACTACAGGAATTTGAAGATGTATTCCAAGAAATACCCGGATTTCCACCAAGAAGGAAAATAGATTTCTCAATTGATTTAGTGCCAGGAACTGCCCCGGTGTCAAAAACACCTTACATAATGAGCACACTAGAGTTAAAAGAATTACAAATGCAGTTGGAGGAATTGTTGAAGAAAGGGTACATACGTCCAAGTGTTTCACCTTGGGGAGCACTAGTAATTTTTGTCAAAAAGAAGGATGGAACCTTGAGGCTGTGTATTGAATTTCGACAACTGAATGAGTACACTATAAAGAACAAGTATCCTCTACCCTGAATTGATGACCTCTTTGATTAACTAAGAGGAGAAAAGATATTTTCAAAAATTGACGCGAGGGAAAGATACCATCAGGTAATAATCAAGGAAGAATACATTCATAAGACAATCTTTAGGACCAGGTATGGGAATTATGAAGTTGTAGTGGTTCCTTTTGGACTGACCAATGCACCAACTATCTTCATGTGCTTAATGAATGGCATATTAATGAATTATTTGGATAATTTTGTCATAGTATTCCTAGATGACATACTTATCTATTCTAATTCTGAAGAGGAGCATCAACATAACTTAAGACTGGTGTTGCAAGTACTGAGAGGACATCAGTTGTATGCCAATTTGAGTAAGTGTTCTTTTTATCAAAAGCAGATCCATTACTTGGGACACATTATTTCAAAGTAGGGCATAGTAGTAGATCCAGATAAGATCGAATCCTTTAGAGGATGGACAACACCTAGAAATGTGTCAGACGTCAGATCTTTTATGGGATTAGCTGGCTATTATAGAAGGTTCATAGTAGGTTTCTCTAAGATTTCTCATCCCATCACTTCTTTGCAAAAGAAGGGAACTAAATTTTAATGGACACTCAAGTGTGAAAATAATTTTAATCTGTTGAAGGAATTACTTACTAGTGCACCTGTGTTAAAGATTGTTGACCCAAATGAAATTTTGGTGGTATGTACAGATGCATGTAAGGAAGGACTTGGGGGAGTCCTCATGCAAAATTGACATGTCATTGGATATGAGTCTAGAAAGATTAAGGAACATGAGATGAACTATGCCACACATGCCTTGGAACTTGTTGCCATTGTTCAAACCTTGAGGATGTGGAGGCATTATCTCATGGGGAAGAAATTCGAATTAAGGACAAACCGCATTGGCCTGAAGTATCTTTTTGAACAACTGACCTTGAATGGCAGACAAACAAGATGGTTGGAATTTTTAAGTGAATATGACTTCGATATCAAGCATATCAAGGGCAAGGAGAATAAAGTTGCTGATGCACTTAGTAGAAGAGTGCATACCATGCATGCTACTGCTGTCAGTATGCATTAGTCAGACTTGAAGAGCAGAAGTTTATATGGTCTTGTTACAGATCAACATTACTTATAGGTAAAGGAAAGATTACATCAAGGAGATGTACACCAGAAAATAAAGGAGTATGAAATAAAGGAAGACAAATTACTCATGCATAAAAACATAATCTATGTTCCTAGTTCTAGAGGACTGAGGAATTTGGTACTAAAGGAAATGCATGATGTTCCTTATGTTGGACATCCCGGTTACCAGAAAACAATTACAGCAGTAAGAAGCTAGTTCTTTTGGCCAGGAATGAAGGAGGATGTTGCTAATTACATTGCTTGACGTATGGAATGCCAGAAGGTGAAGGCTGAGCATAGGCACCCAATGAGTTTGATGCAACCATTGCCAATCCCAGAGAAGAAATGGGAATTGATCAACATGGATTCAATCACAGGATTACCCAGAACGAATAAGAAACATGATTCAATCCTGGTGGTGGTTGACAAATTAACAAAGGATACTCATTTTGTGCATGTGAAGACAATGCATACATCGACTAATATTGCATAAATTTTCATGAAGGAAACTACTCAGTTGCATGGGATACCTAAGACAATTTTCTTGGACAGAGATACAAAGTTTACCTCCAATTTCTGGAGGGGATTGTTTAAAGGATTTGGCACAAATGTAAACTTTAGCACAACATATCATCCCCAGACAGATGGGAAAACAGAGAGGGTCAATCGAATAATTGAAGACATGCTGAGAATGTGTGTGATGGATAAGACATCTGAGCGGTAAGATTACTTACACTTGGTTGAGTTTGCATATAATAATGTGTATCAAGCTTCATTAAGAATGATCCCATTTGAAGCCTTGTATGGTAGGAAATGCGATACTCCAGTAGGTTGGGACAACCCAACAGATAGAGTGGTACTTGGGCCAGAGTTTCTCAAGGACATGGAAGACCAGGTGGTCAATATCAAGCAGAATTTAAAGGCAACTCAAGATAGACATAAATTTTATGTGGACAAGAACAAGACAACTAGAGAATTTAAAGTAGGGGAGTATGTACTTTTGAAAGTGAAGCCCAAGAAAATCTCATTGAATTTGGGTAGTTGTACAAAGCTGGCAGCCAGATTCTGTGGTCCATTTGAAATATTGGACATAATAGGGCTAGTTGCATACATTCTTTCATTGCCTACTTCCATAAATGTGCATAATGTATTTCATGTATCGTTACTAAAGAAATATGTACATGACCCTAACCATGTTATTGATTGGCATCTGATTCAGGTAGAGACGGAGGGAGACTTTCAGGTTTAGCCAGTACGGGTATTGGACATAAACGTAAAACTGACCTGGAATCGATTTATAGAGCTGGTAAAAGTTCAGTGGACCTGCTATGGTCCTGAATATGCTACCTGGGAGCATGAAGATTCCATGCGAGCAGAGTACCCATAGTTTTTTGAATAAATTTGAGATTTTGATCTCTATTTTGTATATGCACCGAGGACAGTGCCAAAATAAGGGGGAGGGGATCTAACACCCCAGGTTTTGAACCCCCATTTTAAGTAATGTATTGTTACAATGCTGAGAAGTCAGGGTGCTCAAACAATTATTAAAAGGCTAGTGTGCCCAAGACATGTAATGTTTTCTATCATTATTAATAATAAATACATGGCTGGCTGCTAGACGGACAAGGACTAGAGTTATAGGGGGCTATGATTCCACAAGAGAGGGGGCTTGAGGGGATAAGTGTTTATTCCTATGTTAATTACCCTTTTTTCCTAAGGGAGGGGATCGGTTATGTGAGATTCCTGGGGAAGGCCAGGAGGTTCTTGGTTCCCCACAAAGTTATTAAACCCACCTCTGGTCTGATGGGGGTGTTCGACTGATGGCTTGTTCACTCATTCCATGTACGTTCATTCATTTTCCCTCACGCACTTTCATGCAACCACTTACCCATTCATTAATCCATCCTCATCCACGTATTGGCTTGGGAAAGGATTCCAAACTGCTAAAGATTAGCCACAGGATAGTTGGATATAATGGTCGTTGGTGTGATCCAACTGTGATTTGAGGCCTGCATGTTTGAGATTCGTTGGCCTATGTCCAACATTGCTCACAACTATGAGTCCTAAGAGTTCTAGCATTGAGATTCTGGACCAATTGCACTAAAGCTCGAACAAGGAGAAGGACTTCCTGAGGGACTGCATGGGAGAGAAGGGTGGAGGTCCGTTCTCTTAGGTGGTGCAAGCTGGGTACTTGGATTGCTGTGAGAGATGGGAAGCCTGTGCGAGATTGGGTGCTGACTGGTTTGGGAAGCCAAGTAACACTCTAGAACCGTCCTTGTGGATTCATAGCCCTGGCTCGGGGGTGACACTGCTGTTGAGATTTGGAACAATAGTGTCTACGGTTTGGTGGAATGTCTTTGGTCTGTAGCTAGTTGGTGTCATCTTTCATAAAGATAAGTGCTCTCTGTTATGGTATCAATTTCATGTATATGCATGTATTTCCGTTGTATATTTAATTATCGTTTAATTGAATCTTTAGACTATGCATGCTTTTTGACTACAACTGTGCATGTCGTTAAAGTATTTCCAAGGGCGGGCTTGAAGGTAGCATACCCTGGCCTGTGGGTGGCTGGGTATGTTACACCCTACCCTGCTCTAGATTTGAACTTCTGACCTATTAGGAAGAAACATATGTTCTTAACCATTAGGCACACTCAGGTTGTATTAATCCTCATGTTGAACTTCTTCCTAGTACTCCTCGTGTTGGGATCCTTCCGAGTTGGAGCATCAACACTCAAATAAATCCCTCAAAATTTATATTTGGTCTAACAAAGGTAATGAGTTTTCCTAAAAGATAGATACATTATCTCTAGAGGACAACATGCATACATTAGATATAGTTTAGAGTTGACTCTATAATTCAAAAATATTGGATTGGTCGACCCCTTGACATATATGTGTTGTGGAAAATCTTTCTGCATGGACAAGTGAAAGCCCCCTTGGATCAAGACTCCTTTGATTCAAGACATAAAGTAACAAATGGTTTTCTACTTTACCCCTAGATCTACTTTATATACCCAAAAACATAATGGAAAAATAAGATGAGAGTACAAGATAAATAACTTACCTCTTTTCCATCGGTTTTCCTCACTGCTCTATCCCTTGATCTTAATTATGTCCAAGCTCTTGGTGTAAGATAAGTCCTGCAAGGAAAAAATACATTCTCCTTTCTTCCACGATATATTGTTAGGTAAAATAGACCTATCTACTTTGAGCTAAGCAAAAATAGATGTGCATATATTGAGCAATATAAGCATAAGGGGAATAGGCCAAGTTATATTATATGGAAAACAATAAGTAATGAAGAATTTACAACCTTAATGTCTATGTTGCAATAGATCCTCCAAGATCTCCTTTCCAACCCTTTGAACATCACAAGACCAACAATATGATACTCTAGAATTCTTCTTTTTTCCCCTTCAACCAATAATGGCCTTTATTATATAGGAGTTGAGGCATAAGAACCATAGTATCATTTTGAGGAGAGGATAGGATCATATGAGAATTGAGATGAATAGAAAATATTGACCTTGCCTTGGATAGAGGGTAGCTCAAACCAAACTCTAACCAACTGAAATATTCTGGAAACAAACTCTCAAAATAAGGCATAATGGATGCAATCACTTCATCGCCCCCCCATAAATGAGCATAGGGAGATATTGTCTCTCCTTTATAACTGGGAAATGAGTGATGGTAAGATTTCATGCTCCTCTCCCTATGGGAAGAAGGGAGATGAAAATAAAAAAAGGCCAAAAAATCAAGGTGAAAGATAGTATTTTGACCTCTAAATGTTAGGTTTCCCTTCCAACATGTCTAGGTATTATGACAAACACTCCCACATGGTGATGAAATTGTGACACTTAAGTGTGACACTTAGTAGTGCAAAAAATAGGTGTGTAATAGATGCCCCCTAAAGTGTGATGTCAGAAGAAATGTTGATGGTCGAAACACTTTACAAAAACATGTATGTAAGGGTGTTAGAATATGATAGCTGGGAAGAAGCTGCAAACAAACATCAAACAATATATACATATCATCCTCGAGGTAGGCATACCCATGCTCAGAATAAAATGGCACAAATCATGGCCACTAACCAATACACTGCGGATCCATGAAAGCACTTACTAAGGATATGTCCACCAAAGATACAATGTGGATCCATACCTCGATGATGTAGTTAGGTCATAGCCATGAAAGAATACACAGTGGATCTACGATATGAACAAAACATATCCACAGAACAATACAAAGTGGATCTATATGAAAAAATATATATCAGTGAGATTGCCAGCATGATGGCCATACTAGAATCTTCTAAGTACTCAATAATCTCCATCGCAACTTGGGTGAGGCACATAACAAAGATGGGTGCCTAAGGAGTTCCAAGGGTCTTCGTCCTGATCCCTAAATGGTATGATTCTAGCCACATGAATATATGTGTTGATGTCGAACATGGTATACACCACTTGATTACTGGTCATTGATGTATATCGTTAACACGTGAGAGGGAAATCACCAATGATGAAAATGACTCCCAAAGTACATTAGTACATTCCACCGAATGTGAATAAATGAGCTAATTTTGAACATTCATGGAATCATTCGATCTTAGGTCAATGATGTAAAATTACTGTCGGAAGCGAGGAGACCTACCATTGGGGCATGTAGATTCGAAGGTACTAACTATTTTTTAAGTGTAATTTTTGGATAATGTGTTGAAGTCGACAGGAATAGACTCATTGAAGGAGGGCCATGATGTGCCCCCCATCATCGAGAAAAACTAAGATAGGAAAGTGATGTAAGATAATAGAAAAAATGAGCACAAGCTGACATGAGGATGGACATTTGGTAATACTATAGAGTGGTTGATTTGGGTTGAAACATCCCTTGAACATTGTGAGGCATGAAAATGACTTGTCCACATTGACTTGATGAGAGATATATCAAAACATAGTGTGAAGATAAATGGGGCACTCTTTGGTTGGGTATATGGAGTATAATGACTCATAGGATTGGCATGACTCATAGACATGCAAATACCCAACTGTAAGACAAGACGCGAAAAGACGACATGTTCAAGGGTGACAACAAATAGATGCCATAATGCTTTCCAAAAAACTAACACACTTCCCTCAAATTCCCCCCCACCATGAACGATGAGTACCCCTTTGTTTTTTAACGAGCTTGAGGAGGATAACAAATGCTTGATATAGCTCATCTTCAATGAGTCCCTCATGACATGTTTAATGAACTTGAAGAAGGAGGGGTTTGATCTAATATGGGTCCTTCAATGTATGATTTTACGAGCCCAGAGAAGGTAGAATCAACGGTCTTTTCACATTTAGAGAGTCTGAAAATAAATTAAAGGAGACTCCAAGGGTGTTATTTTTCGTAAATTTAGTCCTCCGTGCCCGAAAAAGTATAAAACAATACAATGGAGAACTCTTCTAGCCAAGGTTGACTAGAGTATTCATTTTTCATAATTAGTCCATTCGGCCTGAAAAAGGCTTAAAATTACACCAAATAGATGCCCTTTCAAGTCCTTTTAACGAGTTTGAAAGGAAACAAGCTCGCTTGGAAATATTTTCATGTTTAGATAGTCCAAAAAGAGCTCAAAGAAGACTCCAAAGAGTTATTTTTTTGTATATTTTTTACGAGGCCGAAAAAGGGATAAACTACCACTTGGTAACTTATTCTGATGTATTTATGGGCACAAGAAAGAACAAAGACTAAGCTCATCTAGAGAGAATGAGTGGCATGCAACTAAGTTCCAATGGGTAGACCGACTCATAAGCAATGAATGTGATAGGGCATAGCAAGTAGGCATGGAAAGCGAGGGCCACTCACAACAATGTGTCTCTCTAGAGAGTAATTGCAAAATGGGAGCAACGTGATGCGAATGACTAACATCAACCAAGAGAGATGGAAAATAGCAGTGAAGTAGTAGCAATCACAACCATTGAGCAGACAATAAGATGTCTGCTTCATTTTTTAATGAGCTTGAAACAAAGAATGAACTATATTCGAAGTGTCTGCTTCATTTTTTAAGGAGCTTGAAACAGAGAATGTAATTGTGCTCGAGGTTGGTTACATTTTTAAGTGAGCCTGAAACAAAGAATGAAACTGTGCTCCGGGTTGGTTTCATTTTTTAACGATCTTGAAACCAAAAATGAACTATGCTCGAAATGATACCCATTGACGAGTTTATTCCTAATGTGATGTCCAGAGGTTGGTACTTTGAGTGATACCCATTGGCGGGTTTTTCCCAACATGATGTCCATAAGTTGGTACTTTTCCCCCAACACAATTGACAAAATCTAGTGTCTTAACTCCAACATGATGTCCATAGGTTGTAGGCATGCCCCCCAATCTTCATTTCGTCCACCTAATCTTCTTCTGCACCTGATTAGACTCCTGGCTACTAATAGGAATAGGTTGACCAGAGAGGGAGGAAGAAAGAGGATCAACTGACACAAGCATAGGAAATGGAGGTTCAGGTACTAGATCTAGTGGAAGAATCGACTCAATTTGAAGGGGGTATGTTTTAGTTTTTAACGAGCTTGACACAGGAAATGAACTATGCTCATGGTTATCTATTTTTAACGATCTTGACACATAAAGTGAACTATGCTCATGAACCTTAACCATGGATTCCAAGAGGTCTTCATTGGATGGACGGAAAATGCTTTGGAAAGAATGTATGTCAAGAGACTCAATAGGGGTAATGGGGGAAATATTATGCTCCAAAGACCCCATTGAAGGGTTCACCATGTCAACTACCAGATATGAGTCTAAAGAAGTTGAGCATATAGTGAGAGGCTCCTTCTCATTAGCAGTTGAAGGCATGGGACATGATACCACATAATTAACCTGTGCCAGGAGGTATATCACTTTGATATAAGGAACATTCATGGAAGTTAGATGGTTGACATTCAGATCAGGACTAACGAACGAAATATGTTTAATGGTCACAATGTTTCCATTATGAGGGAAATGCGTAACTCGAAAGAGTGTGGACACAACAACTTTCATAGCATAGTCATAGTCCCACCCAATGACTAAATTAAAGTCCAAGAGGCCTTGGATTACCATAACATCGATACAGACAATTTTCCCTCCTAAGGTAATGATAAGCTGAGGAAGGATCCCTAAAGGTTCACTGGATCTTCTATTAAAAGCCAATAGATGATGGGTAATCGACACAAGTTGAGGGGAAACCATATCTTTCCAAGCGGTTGAGGATAGAATGCTAACAGAAGTGCCTTAGTCAATAATAGTGCGATGTATGATCTTATTGAAAACCTACACAATGATTTGGAAATGCATGCAAGAAGGAAGGCGAGGCTCCATGTTGTGGTGGGAAATCCCCCTACGGACTAGCATTTAGGGTTATATTATGCATGCATATAAGACCGAAAGAATCCTACTCTCTACCATTTTCCTATAACTAATCCCCATTTCTTTTAAGCAAATAAATGGTTAAATGAACATACCTTGTTCCAGATGTTTGATGTCGATCCTTCTTCACGCTTGATCGCTTGCTAGCAGCTATCCTCCCAAGACTAAACTGCATACAAAACAAGCAACAAAATCTACATGCATTTGTTCTATAGATTAATGGGTTAGAGATTCAAACTTATATTCACTAAACTATGAAGAACTCATATAGTGGGACGGGGAAATAATTTCTTTATTATTAACTTTAATGAATCAACTTACAATGTTGAGACTGGTCACTGCTCCACAAACCTGATCCTGGGATCCTCTTCAAATGTCCTCCAACTTCTTTGCTTTGTATCTCTCTTTGCACAAGGATGGCTAAAGGGTTGGGACAATGGGAATGTGCAATTGGGTAGAGTTTCTTTACTCTTATTCTCTTCCAAATAGGACCCCTAACCCTTCTTTTATAGGTCAAAAGAAGATAGGTATTTGGATGAACCCTTGGCCATGCATGGCCGTAAGATTCAGTTAACTCACCCAAAGCTATGTGTTCCATTGACAACTTTCCTTTTTTCATGATTTTGTAGGTACACGCAGGCTGTTTTAGGTCATCTAGTGTGTACACGCGTGCAGTAATGGAGTTGGGCGCGTGGGCCCTTATAAAAGAGGTTTTTAAAAGAGTTGTTCAACAGTGCTTTAGCAAAGAAGGGATCTGAGATGGCCTGATGCCAGGTAAGCATGAATGGTGAAAATTAGGGTTATTACAGATGCCCCCTAATGTGTGAGGTCAAAAGAGCATCCGATGGCCGAAATACATTACCAATATTTACTGATGTGCCGAGCAAGTGAGCCCAGGAACCAGGAACTAGGAGGCGCCATCTGCAAAATAACAAATGTCTCACCGAGGTGGGCATACCCATGCTCAGGATAAAATAGAATCATTTCCACCAATCAAATACAATGTAGATCCATGTCAAATAACTATATAAAGTGTAGTCGCGAACAATACACAACGGAGCTACATNTGAGGTCTTCAGAGCTCGAGCAACAAATTAAAAATCTTCAAAACTCAAGGTACGAGTGTAATATGAGTGTACGACTTCACTACCCAAAGGTCTTCAACGGCTCGTCGGTCATGCACTAGAGAATCTTGATGATTAGATTGAAGGCTTCATTGATTTCGAACAAAGACTTGATTGGACATTCAGGATGGCCGGGTATAAGGGAAAGAGACAAATGGCAGAGAGGCCGACTTAGGCTTGGTAGAAACTTCCCTTGGATAACAACACGACAAATGATGAGACTTAGGTAGCATGGCATTAATCATAAGTTTACGAAGCAGGAGGCAACGCAAACTCTCCATATGTTTGGAAGAATAACCAAATGGAGGAGGACACAAATCTATGTAGTGAGAAAAAATTCCTAAGGTCTTATTACATCCCATAGTTTGACGAACAAACAGACATATGTGCTTTATCCAAGGGTGACTCATTATGTTGCAAATAAAGAAAATACTTTTCCCTTCCTCTTTTTGGGGTATATTTGATTTTTTTGTCTTTTTCAATAATTTTGGAAAAAAAAATAAAAGAATGTTACATTACAATGGAGGAATGAGTGTTACAAACATACAAGTTCAAGGCGCAAGGACAAGACTGATGTTCAGAATAATGATACTCGAGAAAAATCCTCAGAGGGCCAAGGGTGTTAAGACGCAGAAGCAAAGTGCTACAAGGCTAGCGTATAAGGTATGCAAACGTGGTTAACAAAACACACAATGGTAACGTCCTTCGATGTAAGTTTAATGAGCCCAGAGAAGGTAAGCTCGATGGTTTTTCATATTTAGAGAGTTTGAAAAAACATAAAAGGAGACTCCATTGGGGTACCTTTTTCTAAGATAGTCTAGTGGATTCGAAAAAGGGGTAAACTAGCACCGACAAGACGTCTATTCAAAACCATTTCAACGAGTGTGAGAAAGACAAGATCACTCGACCATTTTTTCATTTTTAAGGAGTCTGAAAAAAGGTTAACTATGGACTCTGTCAGGAATGTTCTTCTGGACCAGTTTAACGAGTGTGAAAGAATAAGGTCACTCAGTGATCTTTTCAATTTTAGGGAGTCTGAAAAGAGCTTAACTATGGACTCCGTGGGGGTTCCTTTTTCGTAAATTTAGTCCCTCATGCCCGAAAAAGAGGTAAAATGATACCTAAGAGTACTCTTCTAGAGAACTGAAGTTCCATAGAGTATACCTTTGTTCGTACAATTGACCGTCCGAACCGAAAAAGGGGTAAACTACTGCCGGACAGACGTGACTTCAAATTTCAATTTAACGAGCGTGAAAAGCCACAAGATCACTCAACAATCTTTTCATGTTTAGAGGGTCTGAAAAGGGATTAAAAGAAGACCCGTTATATCTTTTGGGAGTCCTGAGGGTGAGGTCAAGAGTGAAAAAGAATCATGCAAATGAGGCTCAAACTCGTAATCAGGAAAAACTACAAGGACTCCCGAGCCTACAGTGATTAGAGACAACATATATCATT
>JASDQU010436913.1:6727-41416 GCA_032191745.1 Picea mariana
ATAAAAGACAGAGCAAATTAAGAGAAAGCAAGTCGTTGGACAAGGAGATCGAGGATGCAATATAAGCAAGGAAGAAGGATTGTGGACAACTCAACAAGCAGAAAAATCCACCATTGGATGCTTTGGAGCACCATGCAAGAAGGAAGGAAAGACTGACTGGCAAAGCCCTAAAAACGTGGGTCAAGTTGACCTAGGGTTTTAGACACCTAGGGTTTTGGCATCTAGGGTTTTGACACTTAGGTTTCATCCTAAGGCTATCCGAGAACTATTGTAATATACAAATATATGTATAAAGGACCTGGGTTGGGTTTTTGTTGTTGTTGGTATTGTTCGTTCTAGTTTTCTTATTGGCATGAGTGATTATTTTTGTGTGAGAGAGAAGTGATAAGTGTAGAGCCTTCTGGTATTGTAAGATCTTTTAGCTAGGTGCAAATATCAGTCCTGCAGCTGGGTGCGCAGGAAGGGGAGAGACAAAGAGGAGAAGAAAGAAGATATACTAGCTGAGAGCGTAGACAAGAACTGTATGCTTCATCTTAATATATTATAAAGCACATTTATGTGGACGTAGCCCTAGAGAGAGGGTGAACCACGTATATCTTGTGTTGTGCATGATTGATGCTGTGTTCTTTGTCATTTGATATACTTTTTTTATATTGTTGTGTTAGATCTGACAGATAGTTGTGAGGAGTATATCTGAGCTAGAAAGTGATATATAAATGTTGTATTTCTCTTGTATTGGATCCACTTGATATCCCTTTGCTTGTAGACACCTCTGTCCTGCAACCCCCCGATAGCTGCTTCGGGTGAGACTGCATCTACTTCGCAGGTGCTGCCGAAAGGGCCAGTAGTTAGGGATTGTTGGTGTGCTCTTGGAGCTAGTCCCTTGGTCTTCCCCTATGCCAAAAGTTAGATATAATAGTGTTTCCCTCACTCACACTATTGTCTGGAAATAATTGCACAGTTGGGTTTAACATCACCCATAAGTTAAATGGAAGCATTATACATTCTTTTGGCAGGGCATGTGTTTGTTCTTGGACACTTAGTTTACAATTTTGTTTAATATTTTTCTTCTTTTTGTTCCCTGTTAGAGGTGGCTGACTATCATTTGGTAACCCTCACAATATAGATTATGGTTACTTGTTATATGCCTGTGGTAAATTTTAAAAGGCATGAGATGTCTGCATTTTTTGAAGACTTATTCCTTTGATTGAGCCATTTGTTCTTACTCCCATTTGCTATGCTTAAACCATAAATAAGATCTCGATATCATTTCAATCCATTCAAGGGAAATTAAGCACTGTGTGTGCTTGGTCGATTGAGCATGTTTTAGTTCTTTCCTTCGTTTAGCAATTTTTGAAGAGTTATGTACATGCTGATTTATGTGAAGCTTGGACTCAAAGTTGCATGTTATTTGTTGAATACTATTCGAATCAATACTTATGTTGATTATATTTGAAATACACATGTGTGTGAATGGATTGGGGCCCAATTAAGAGTTTTAATGCCCAGTTCGATCGTGTCAAATAGTGTTTTAATAATGAACAAATGGTGGTAAATACTTTGCATATTCTAGTGGTTTTTAAATGAAAAAAAAAAAGATATTTAACATTGGAATATGAATGGTTGTGGCTCAAATGGTTATTATATTATCATATCAATGGCCATGATGTTTTTTAGGGTTGTTATATGGAGTTTATATGGGTGCAAAGGATGTTGTAATTGAGTATTTCTGGGCATATGAATTATTTTTTGGAAGACAACAAGAAATATGTAAATAAAGTTGCTTCCCCCCCTTCCTCCCCTTAAAATGACTCCTCAAAATCCGTGTCCTCCCGTATGCATTTGAAGGATGATTGTTCCCATGTAATCGGGTAAATACAACCTCAAGGTTCAAATCAACCACATGATACTGGCAGGAAATCAAAGGGGGACAACAATGATAAAATAAAACTTGCCTCTCAGAATGAAAAGTATGGCTTTTAATTTATGTGTTTTTATGATTGGGTTGATAGAGACAGTGTTGATGGTCTGCATAAAGTTTGGAAAACAAGATTTGTTTTGGATTATGTGGATTATGTGGATATTATTATATTTTTGGACATGATTTAAATTATTTCTGATATTTAAATATTCAATTTTGAAGGTATCTAAGGGATTTACAAGGGTGGCATGTGTTGAAATGATTATCCATTTTTGTTATATTTTACAATTTGAAAAGAAGAAAAGACATGAGTCACAAGGGGTACGACGTACCTAGTTATTATTAATTAAATACCCTTAACTATTATTATTATTATTTATTTCTCCTAAACTAAATTAGTTATGTCAAACTAACTTAACTAAAGAAAGTAGTTGAACTACTTCAACTTATTTGGAAGGCATGAAAACTAAATGAGAAGAAGAAATAAAGGGGAATAGAAGGAGAAAGAAATACCAAGGTTTTCTCTTTTGATTTCATGAGATAGTTCAATTTTCATTCATTCTTGAGTTTATTCAAAGACTAATTCTATTTTTGATAGCAGGGTCCTATTGTAGACAACAAGGTTCAAAACTGAACCAAATCATTCAGATGCTTGTTTTAGAGGTGTTGATCCATCCTTGATAGTCTATGTATTCTTGTCTATTTGTGGATTAAATTTCATAGCTGATAAATGATATTTTGCATGGAAATAGTCTGTGGCAAGCTGATCCATATTATAAATTTTAGTTTTTACTTCTTGTAAGAGTCCTTTTGTATGGTGTTCATCGGGTATCTCTAAATTAGAATTTGGTGCAAGCCCTCACAGGGGTTTTGTAAAGAGAAAAACGCTTTTGATATCTCGAAATGGAATAAATCAGATTTCTATTCTTTCTCATTTGTGTGTATTTGTGACTTGGTTACTTTTTCTTTTTTATCTCCATATTTACTTTCTATAATCTGTATACTTTTCATAAAATTATATAAATTTTTATGTTATTTTGCAACATTCTTTTCATTAATAGGTCAACCTAAATCCTCGTAATTAATACTTTTGGATTGGGAAAATATTTTTGAGGCTATAAAATAAAGGGTGACATTCCTGACTATCTTTTCTTAGCCAGGAAAGATTAAAAAATTATTGAGTAAGATAATTCATATCTTTTCCTAAGGATTTATTTTGGCGACTATACTAGGGATATATTTCATATCTCTCTGGTTGTTTGTATTCGTGATTATCATTGAATATTTCTGCTTTTGATTCTTTGACTTTTTTCTTTCCTTCATGACAGTACTGTTACAAGGCATCCCAATATTGAGCCCGGTCTTAAAGACCAAACCAACATTTCTTTAAATTTATTCAATACCATCTTAGAAAGTGCTAACACCCAAGATGAGCTTGAACGCTCGTGGGCAGTAATTGAACAAGACATAAGTATTTGGAAACATTGGGAGGCCTGGAAAATCTAGCCTAGGAATCAACTATAGCTTTATTTTTCCTAAAGTTTTGATCTTCTTTTCATATCCTTAAACCCTCGCATCTCTATGAGAAGAAGATGTTTATCTTTTGAAATCACCCTTATTGCTGAAATAGGAAGAAGAAACATTGTTTTGTCAACCCAACAAGGTACTCTAAGGAAAAATTTGTCTGATTCAACTAGTTCATCTTTCTCTCCCTTACCCATCATTCACAAAATGGCATCTGTGGTAGCTCTGGTGTCACTAGAGGTGCTTCTTCATCTCAACCTTCAACCTCGTCAGTGATTGGTAGCTTGTATATCCATCAAATTCCAGTCCAATCAACTACTAACCCTGCCAAGGTCATTAATAAATATGGGCTCTTTCAATTCAAAGAGGATGATACTACTACCCCGTGGCATGTATCCTCTCTTTTCAACCTAGCACCTGCTACTCGTCCACTTCCAAAATTAAAAGAACATCTCCCTAGGTTTTCAGAAAATAACATAGTCACTACAAATGAACACTTGGTGGCATTCTCTAATGCCTGTCACAATATAGGAGCTAATGACAATGATACTTGTATGTGCTTATTTGTTAACTCCCTTGAAGGGAAAGCAACAACAGATTTATTTGATCTCCCTGCCAAGATTCTTTCCACTTAGGAAGAGTTATTTTACTGGTTCAAATCTACTTATGGGCAGTCTAAGAGCCCAGGCGAACAATTACAAGAATACAATAACATTGCATACAAAGATGCCGACACTATCAAGTCTTTCAACTTACATTTCACCAAGTTATATAACCAAATTCCCGAAATTATTCTCCCCTAGAACCAAGACACTTTTATGCATTACTATAATTCTCTACCTTCCTCTTATTGTCATAGGCTTGAAGAAAAATCTATTGAAAATATTGGTTCCACTCTGCATACTTGTCTAGAGTATGAAGAAAAATTGGAAAGAACAGTTCTTCCCAAGGGAGACTCAATTAAAAAAACAAACATGTCTGCCCTCTTACATCTTGTACAAGATATGAATAACCGAATGATAGTGTATGAGAGAAAAGGAATTGTCCCTTCACTTAATCCCAGGGTCTCATTTTCTTCTTTACCACCTTTTAGGAATCCGAATGAAAACAATTTTCAGCCCAAAGCCATCATACCTCACAGTTGGTGTGAATTTTATGAGGAACATCACGAGGAAAGTACTTGTGAGGTAAAGAAGAGTGGTAGAGATAAAATATTTGGAAAAAGCACTGAAACTACCATTGTTGTTCTAGATTTTGTAGAATCAAAGGATGTCATGAACATAAACACTAGGAATAAATCCTATGCTTGAAAAGGAAAATATGATCCCCCTTGTAATTCTTCTAGCCCAAGCTCATTTTCGTCAGCTACTACTGTACAAGCTACTAAAAATATCAATAGTCAAGGAGTCCCTTCCCCTCTTCCCTCTTCCAAATACAACATTCTCAACCAATTGGCTAATATCAAGGATGATTCTACTCTTTTGGACATGGCTGTCATCCTTGATCAACAAAAGAATATAAAAAATTTCATGGAAGTAAAAGTTTCCACCATAGACAATCTCTCTAAAGAGGTAAAAGAAGAGGATTCTAGTGTAAATAAAGTAGGTGTAAATATATTTAGACACCATGTAAAAGACCCCCCATTTTTCATTTCTGTAAATATTATGGACAAAATAGCCCATTGTTGTCTAATTGATGGTGGTTCATGCCCAAGCATAATGTCAAAGATTATTATGGAAGATCTAGGCTTGTCTTGTACAAATGGAAATTCCAGAAGCATGTTGTCTTATAATAGTTTACAACAATCGACCATAGGTGAAATCAAAGATGTAATTTTGGTTTTGTGCGCGCATCCTGAAATAAGGACAACCCTTAATATTCAGGTAATTGACATGCCATTAAGTAATTATTCAATCATCTTAGGAAGAGACTAGAAAGCTTTGACATGTGGGTGTCTCTCACTCGACGGGACACACTTATCTATTCCTTAGAATGGGAAGAACATCATAGTCCTAAGGGAGGGAATAATTTCACCGTATAAAGAAATTATTCCACAACCTAATGTAAATTATGTCAAGGAGGACCTAGGAGTCTATTCCATATTTGGAGATGAGGATAGCACTAACCTGGAACAAATTGACCTAGAGGATGGGATGTGGCATATGCACTTTGATGGTTCAGGATCCAATGAAGGCAATGGAGCTATCATTATCTTGTACTCACCCGTAGGTAAAATTTACAACTTTTCTTATAGGTTAGAGTTTTCTTGCACAAACAATGTCACCAAATTTGAAACATTATTTCTAGGCATTTAAAATGACTATAATCTAGGTTGTGGTCACCTTACAGTTTTTGGGGACTCTAAACTTGTTGTAAACATTGTACACAAAATATATTTTCCTAGCAACAAGTTGATAAAACATTACACCCAAGTTTTTTGGGTGATTATCTCGAACTTATTATCATTTAACATCACTCGTGTTAAAAGGGAATTGAATTCAATGGATGACATGTTAGCTATTTTTGCAACCTCTCCTTCTTGACAACTTCTGGCACAAAGACATGATTGTACTTTTCATTCCTTATATCGTCCTCATATCCCTGACAATGTAGATTCATGGAAGGTCTTCCCTAGTGATGAAATCATTTGTTCTTTCATACAAAATGAACCATATAATCCCAAGGAGATTATATCCATGGAAAACAACAAAATTCTGAAGGGCTTGACTCCTCTAGAAAGTTCATTTTCATCGAGTGATGTAAGAAAAAATGAAACACATAAAGAAGAGGAGTMAAAAAGGAAAGTGGGTGAGATAATTTCCTTGAACATTGGGACACTCGATTCCCCAAAGAATGTTAAGATAGGTGCCCAATGTACCGATGAATAAAATTTGAAATTCATTGATTTACTTCRTGAATTTCAAGAGGTTTTTGCTTGGTCTTATGAGGATMTTTGTGGTTTTGATCCTGCYCTTATACAACATGCCATTCATATCAAGGAAGGCATAAAACTGGTTAGGCAAAAAACAAATACCCATCAACCCCGCACTGGAAGCAACTATTAGGAAGGAGTTGGMAAATTTTTTGAAGGCTGGGATAATTTTCCTTGTTAGGTATTCCGAGTGGGTTTCCAATTTGGTTCCCATTCAGAAGACAACTTGTCAGATCCGACTATGCGTTTATTTCCGTGCATTAAATAAAGTGAGCATAAAATACCATTTTCTTCTCCCTAATATGGAAATGATTTTGCAGCAATTTGTAGGGTCACAGATGATGTCCTTACTTGACAAGTTTTCTGGTTATAATCAGATCAAGTTAAAAAGGACAGATAAATACAAAACCATTGTCATTAAACGTTGGGGCACATTTTCTTATAAACGCATGCATTTTGGATTATGTAATGTAGGTGCAAATTTCCAAAGAGATATGCATATATCTTTTGATGATCTTATCGGTAAGATTATTCATATTTATCTTGATGACTTGACCATATATTCAAAGAACTGATTGGATCATTTTTGTCATCTTATAAAGGTTCTCATGCAATGCAGGAAATTCAACATTTCTTTAGATCCTTCTAAGTCTATTTTTGGCATTACTAAGGGCATGCTCCTTGGGAATATTGGCTCTGATTCAGGAATAAGCATAGATCCTGAAAGGATTGCTGCTATTCTAAACCTTCCTGCCCCAACTTCCAAAAAGGAGGTTCAAGCCTTTATGGGAATTATCAACTTTTTCTGTAGGTTTGTTCATGATTTTGTTGTAATGGTCAAACGAATTCACAATATTCTCAAGCAATATCTCTCCTTTTCTTAGACTAATGACGTTGAAAATTATTTCGTAAGGATTAATAAGGCAATCAATCTCGCACCGATTTTGGAGAAGCCAAATTTTGAAAAAGAGTTTATTATATATACTAATGCAATAGAGGAAGCAATCTCTACTATCCTCATACAATGTGATGACTATAATAATGAAAAACTAGTAGCGTACATGAGTCAAAGCTTATCAGATGATGAATTCAAATATTCTTATTTTGAAAAATATTTTTTTTTCTCTTGTTAAAGCTGTGGAGAAATTTCGCCACTTTATCTTAGGTAAGAACACACTGGTAAAAGTCCCTTTACCTACTGTCAATTTTTTTCTCTCATAAACTTATCTTTCAGGGAATCTTGCACGTTGGCTTTCCAAGATCCGTAAGCATTATTTAACCATCATGACTTCAAAAACCATTAGGGGACGTGACTTATCCCTTCACTTGGCTCAACATGCTGAAGTAAGTGAAGAAACTGATGAACAAGATAACCCTCTGTTAGCACTATTTTACATTGATAGTCAAATCCTTCCTTTAGCTAAAAAATCCCTTGTATAAAGATCTAGTGTATTACTTGCAAAATCAGAGATGTATAAATAACTTACATACTCATCAAAGGAGAAGGATTCATCTTGAATCTTCCAGATATGTCATTTTAGGAGACTTATTTTTTAGGAGATCTGTCGATGGTATATCACTTCGTTGTGTAAATAATGAGGAAGAACATAAATTGTTACAAGAAAACCATGGATCTTCAGATTCTGTCATTCATGTGGGCGACCACTTTTTTTCTAAAACTATTGCTTTTAAAATCATCAGAAAAGGGTATTACTGGCCTTCAATGTTTCGAGATTCTTATAATTTTTCAAGATCTTGTGACAAGTGCCAAAAATTCGTTGGGAAATAACATCTTTATGCCATTCCGTTACAACCTGTCCTCCATGACTTTCATTTTTCAAAATGGGTGTTGGCGCAATTATATGCATAATATATTACCAAACATAAATTATCATTCAGGATTCGTAATCAGTAGAGTTGATGCACTATATGTGACGAAAACATGTAGTTTATCTATGTCTGATGAGTATATCATAAAGAAGAGACATTCAAAACTCAACACTCTATTTTCACACTTCAAAGATAACACTCTCCACACATTTCAAAATTCAGAAAGAAAAAATCATAAACAAGCATATGATATAAAGCTCTTTCTCAGGTGATGGACCTGTTTATTGATGGCTCATGAAAGGAAAAGATGAAATTTGATTCTATCTTCTGGAGAAACTAAACTAACAACCATTAACACTTTGTGCATTTGCAACACTACATTATAGGTGCATGTAGGGTGAGAGATGGAGGTCTTGATTGTGCATGTGTTAGCAAGGTTTAACCTAATCAATTATGGAAAAGAAAGCTAAGTGTAGATGGATGATCCATTAAGGATTATGTATGGTGAAAGATGAAGATCCAACTGTTCCTGCACTGACACACTTTGCAACAAATTCTAATAGTGAAATCAAAACAAAATAACATGAAATCAAAATAACAGGTACATGAAATGAAAATCTACACTTAATAATTTACAATGAGCTTACCAAGATGGATCGGTGGCCCTTGCTGATGCCAACATGGAAGCGTTCAGATCAGAAAATGCTAACTTCTAAAACACACACAAGATCATTGAATTCAAACTTGCATTAATCTTCAACAAGTAGGTTTACAAAACGAGTATTTTCATGAATCCAATCTGCATCATAACAACTCCCCCCCTCATGAAGAGAGAGCACTCTATTTTATACATGAGATCTTTGAAAAGAAGATAAGAATATCATAATTACAGATCCACTTTTCTCTCAACCAATTTCCCATTATTACAAAATATGATCCCTTCAAATCCTCACACATATCTCTCATATATCTTGGATAAGATATGTTATCCATTCCCCACGATCTCCTCCTTTAAATAGGCTTCAATTATATCCTCAAATATTGAAATGGCGGAGAAAGTATTAAAGAAGTCTTTTTGAATTAATCCTTCACATATTCCTACACATTACAAATCTCACACATTTCTTAGATATATATGAAAACATGTCGATTTTCTAATATTTAATCACAAATTCTCTTTTAATACAAAAATGAATAAAGTGGAAAATAATAAGGTGAAACCCAAATATATTTATGAAAATGATATCATGAAAGGTTAATGGGGCGATGAAATGTGAAGAATGAATAAGGGAAAGGTGGATGGAAATACGACATTTCTGAGTCCCAACATACCCCCCAACTGAACTTGTTGCATGTCCGCATGCAACTGTGCATGGATATTCTAAAGAAATTTTGGCATTTGAATTTCGGCTTTGAGTTATGATAATGAATGTTTCCAGGATGGGAATGACATGAGTAACAACTGACATTTTCTTATGGTTGGTTATTGTGTGACAACCATGAATATAAAGAACATTGGTTCTTGTGTTAACAACATCTATTTCATTATTTTTTCTCTTTCTATTATGATAATAATTTACCCATATACTTACTGGAAAAGATAAGATATCAATGTGCATAAGGACACATCATTGAGTATAAGAAATCCCTTTTTCATATTTGTGAATCATGCCAATATGTATATCAATTCTTATTAAGCAAAGTGCAACAGAGTATCATTGGTAGAAAAACAAAATATTGGTAAATGGTAAATGAGACGAAAAATGGAATAATGGTAGTGGAAAAATGGAGTGATGATACAGAATATAGTTCCACCCCCACCCCCCCCAACTGGATTGGTTGCATGTCCTCATGCAACATGGCATGAGTCCTAGAAGTGAAAAGGAAAGGGAACATGGTGAGGGATTTTTCCAAATTATTCATTGCTAGTAGTTGAGGAATTATATGATTAAATTTGAGAGAATAACATACCTCCACTTACCAAAAATGTTGATGAACTATGCAATAGGAATATGGATGATGCGACTGCTGGAGCATGGAAGATGTCACTATTGCAGGATCATGTGAAAGGTGAATGTTGTTGTAGCTGCGAATGCTGTAACTATTGGATCAGAGAATGTGAAGTGGAGGAATCTAAACTGCTGCCGATGAATCATGGAAAAGAGGAAGTATGAAAGTGGAACTATGGTACTCTCATGTGGCTGGAAAATACTGTTGCAATTGCTGATGGAATCATGGAAAAGTGTATAGTCTTCTCCCGCTGCTAAACCCAATGGTACAATTCTAGTCATGTGAATGAATGTGTCGATGTCGAGCATGAAAATAAGTCATTGGATTACCAACCATTGATGAGTGTCGTTAACCAATGTGAGGCAAACTCACCATTGATGTCAATGAGTGCCAAGGTAACTAAGTACATCTTGCGAAGTGTAAATGAATGAGATGATGTCAAGCCACTTGGAAAATATAACAATCAAGGGGCAATGATGTATTCCCATGATTGTCAGCGAGAGAACTTGCCTTTAAGGCATGCAAGCCTCTGGGTACTCAAAAGGAACTCTAGTATATATCCCAGATAAGGTGTTGAGGTCGATGGTGAAAAACTTGTTGAAAGGTGGGCCTTAAGGAATCCCACATCAGTCAACGCAAGTTTTTACAAAAATATTGGTAGGACTATAGGAAAGATCTCAGTAAAAACAATGTTTATGGAAAGGCAATGTAGTTATGGAAAGGGAGCTGGATAGTTTTATTGACAAGGAAAAATGAACTAAAAAAGATAAAGAGTTGTATGTGAATCAGAAAGATAGGCGTGTCCGAAGTCATGAAGGATAATTCAATGGAACATGGGCTTCAACATAGGGATGATGAAGGTACTGCAAAGGAGAAATGCGAGGAAATAACTCATGACACAAAATGGTTGTATGAATGGGTTGTGTGTAACAACAAACATCATGATGTGTATGATGAGAATCAACTCCTTTAAGCTGTAAAAAAAAAAACATGTTTCTTGAAAAATGTTGTGATTCTTGAAAACCATGTCAGCATTAAAATCGATCATCTGTGAATCGAAAAATGTTAGTACTAATCCTACAAGCAAGCTTGGTGAGATCTAAAAATTACAAAGAAGGACAAATGCGATCAAATCAATTTCAAAAATAAAGTGCATTCGTACCTGTTTTCTTTGCACGATGGAATCTTTGTAGCTTGAAGTGATTTAAGAAAAATAAATGAGCGTAAATCGTAAAACATGTTTTGATTATTGTTTTTAGGAATTTATTGAAATGTTCATTTGCAATTTTTTTATAATGTTTTGATTTGGATTTTTATAACGTTTTTATTTCTTTTCATGGTTTTAGAATTTTTATGGTTTATGTTTTATTCGGTTAATACGCGTGAAAAGAAAAGTGCAAAAATTATGTTAAAGGAAAAAAAAAACAATAGTATTGTCTCAGCTTCATCAAATTTTCCATGCGCATAAGTAACCATTGCTAATACCTGTCACTAAAGTTCTGATTTTTTTTTTTAAATTGTGCTAGAGTATGATCCTCATTAAATTGCCGCATTAGTTCCAAGTGTATTTTTAACATGATCAGATCTATTCATTATCAAATATAATTGAGAGCATAAAATTCTGGTGCAACAAATAACAACCAGGAAGAAAACACAAACATCGATCCTCGATAGAGCAACATACTGCCTAAAAAAACATTGATCATGGATGCCTAAAGCACAAATATGTCATGAAAATTTTATCATCGTCAACCTCCAAGTTGTTCCATTCTTCCACTAGAAGTTGACACCTGTCTTCATGCATGACCTGAAATGATCAATAAACAATCAAAACTTGGTTTGTGTACTCAGTTTCCTTTTAGATAGACAACATTGATATTGACTACACAACACCAGGGCTTGGAACCAAATCAAAATATTCATGTTGATTAGTGAACATACATCACATAGGGAGCCGAATGGAATGATATTTATTAACTAGAAGGATGGAAGACATTGTCTTTCAATCCTCCCAGGTAGCGTGGCCCTTTTGAAACGTGTAAAGCATGAAAATATGTGAATTTCAATTTTTGAGAGAAATCCATATTGACAACATAAAAAATTCAAGGAGAAAATTCCCTTCTAGGCTGAAAGTATTCGGCCACTGACAATGGCTTAGGAGCACCAAAGTAATCAATTAGAAACATGCCCTCAATAACCAGCTTAAAATATTGGAAGTTATGATCCTTCGTCCAATCAGTCATTTCACTATGCTTTGAATATAGATCCTGGGCAACGAAATCTGCTTTTGGGTCATTCCTATTAATTTGCTTCATCCTTCTTGTTAGGGTAAGCTTTGAACTGGTTGGATTCTCAGGATCTATATCTCCAAATCTGTAAAGAGGAGCTTCACTAATGGTGAAAGAACAACGAGAATCCTTTAGCGTAAGTGATGAATATGGGGATCATCAAAGAATTGCATGGTGCCTAGTCTCTTCTTGGGATGTCGATGATGATAGAGCCACATAGAATCTGTCTCAAAAGTTGTCATGGAAAAGATTTAAACAATCGTCAACCTTCTGAATAAAAAGTCCGTGTTGATCCCACTCCATTAGACTCACCCTTTAAAGTTTTATCCAGGAATGCCACTTTTATCGACTTGTGACCTCTACGAAAGGGCTATTATAGTTAAATGTCTTAGGAAGTTCGTTTGACGGATAAGGTCCTCTCCTTACGAACCTATTTTTATGCATAAAGGGTTGTTGATATTCTCTGATTAGTCAAGAGAAGGAGAAAATGCTGGTCGGAAACCACTAGCCATCTTAAAATATTTTGTTGAATAGAAAACTCTATAATGTTGTATAAATAAGGCATTGGTTGGAGAAACTAGAAATCTTAAATTACCTCTTTATGGCCCCAGTGAGACATGCCCAATTTCAAACTTATTTCCTTACTGTCTAGGTGTGTGCCCATAATTATTCAGATGGTAGATATCATTACACACAAGATTCATTCGATCATATGTTATGAGAGAAAATTCATGTACTCCACCTATATGTTATTCTATGGTCTCAAATTTCCTCGATGCTCAGTGGTATGGAGAAAAGCGACATGATCATAAACAAGGTCAGTACATAAATTAAGGTATAGGAAGTTGTACATAAATAAATTAAATTATAGGAAGCTGTACATAAACCGAATAAATTATAGGAAGTTGTACATAAATTGGCAGGATAAAAAATCGATCATAAAAGATCTCACTGCTTCAGCCAAAACGTCCTTCTCAACTTCTGTGAAAAATCATTGTGCACAAGAAAAAAAGAGGCAAATTGTGGCTTACCAGACTGATATTGATTATGTGTTGGGAAAATCCATGATTGAATATAGTGCCGATCCAAATTCTCACCGAAAGAAGGCTTCATAAAATACAATTTCTCTCTCAACTACAACGTCTATGTCTATCTCCATGGAAACACCCTGACTACACAAATAGATAAATTTCATTTTCTCTTTCGTTGTGCAGACTTCGTCGTGCTAAACTAGTAAAAAGTTAAATAAATTTGCCCTGAAAAGAGAAAAAAGATGCATCGAAGCCCATTTAGTGACATTCACGATCATTGTAGGTTTCAATAATTGTCACATTCCTCTATTTTATGTTGGTGTTACTCCCCAAACAAGTTACGAATACACACAATATATCAGCAGAGTAAGGTGAAAATTAGATTCTTATAGGCAACACTTGGCACGTGGAATTTCTTCTGAGCACTTAGCAGTCCTAAAATATTTCCATAGGTTCTGGGATAGTATGATCATTTTGTACGAGGTCTACCTTCGGGAAGAGAGTGGGAGAGTCTTATTCTAGAAGTAAGAGCGTGAGATTGACAACAATGTAGGTATTCGTCAGATCTAAGGCTGGAAAATCTTTACTTTCTTGTGAATCTTCGTGTGATTTATCTATTGCTAGATCATATCTAAATAAGAGAAACTTTTTAATTTCATTTTCAAAAATATCCATTGGTGTTGGCGTGCCATGAATAAGGTCGCCGAAAATTGTTTTAAATCTCAACAAACACCCTTCCCCCCTTTTTTTTACAATAATTTGCCATGATAATCATAGTCACGATTTTGATTTTAACAATATTTAGGTAAAAGCATCTATAAATAATAACTTTGTTAAGATATTGGCTCATATTTCTTAGTGAACAATGACATAGTATCCTAATCCGTGATTTGAAGATTATATTGAATGAGAGAATCTTGGAAGAAAATCGTAAATCCCATCTCAAAAAGAAATAAGAATTGTCTATAACCCAACAATTTTTTTTTTCACTCGGATTCTTATTCATCCGAAGATGAGAATTGACTTTGGTTATTTTCTTGATAATTGCAGGTTTTTCGAAGGATTTTTTTTCAAGGGATTGCAGTTGGATGGAGTGTGCAGATACAGTAAATTGCAGAAATGGTTTGGCCAAGGCATTTTTGTTTTTGTTTTATTGTTGTTACATATTTAATTTCCAGGGAGATATAGGATGAAGGACGAAGGCAAAGAGATGGAATCGCTGTGACTCAAATCAAAAAGAAGATTGCAGGTGGCACTGTTTCAACTACTATTTTAGCATGGGAAATCTTCAAACAATTCATCTGCCTAAATTTTGCAAACCAGTTTTTCTTTATTCATCTAATGTTTTGTTGTTTTTATCTACAGGTCTAGGATGAATGCACATTTTTTTTGTTTTTAGTTTTATATTTGTTTCTAAGAATTTAAACTGAAAAATGTAAAACAAATTGAATTTTTTTTTTTTTTTTAGAAAATGGAGACAAACGCATTAAAAATTGGAGATGAAAAAAATAGATTAGGCAATTGTTTCCATCGTCAACAGTAAAAAATATTCCTGAAATGGTTTTGAACCATCCCTATTTTTGGATCTTCACGATCACTCGAAGCACAGAGGAGAGCATACTAGAGAAAAAACATTGTTTTATTTATTAACCTACCTACTTTATGCTAATTAGAAAAAATAGTTTTACGTCAAATCAAATTTCCAATGTATCCATTCCCGTAATAGTAACAACAATATATTCTCTATCAATTTTTCAAAGGAAAAGTGAAAATATGCAAAAATAAGTAAATCTTGTTGTTGTAACTGTAAACTACCTAAATAAAAATAAAAATACTGATCTAAATTGGTACTTACTTGGAACCATTGTTCGATAAGGCTTTCATAGTCGTGACTTCCCTCAAAATCAACTCCGCAGAGGACAGGAAATCTGTGCACCTTGCTAGATCCTCCTTCCTTGAGTTATAGCACAAAGCCTTCCAGAGTCTCTTACAATCACTTGCACTTAGCTCTGTAAGCCTCAAACAGTATGAAAAAATAAATTACCACTTACCACTTAGCACTTGGCACTTAGCACACTTGCAACTGACTAGTCACTAGTAGTCACCATTCATTACTTCTTACATCGCCTAGACTTCTATTTATACATTACAAAATAGGCCTAAGCATGGGTAAACCCATGGGCCAACATCCCCATACACATTAGATAAGCCCAAAACCTAAAAAGGACCTAAACAAGGGTTAAGATCCCATGATCTCCACTTCGTTTTGTGATCCACCTTCGATAGCCTGTCGAAGTCCCAAAAGTAGGTCAAGCATGACCATGGATCTTCAAAACTTGGTCAAGGGACAACAGGCCCCCAACACTCACCTGTGACGTGTCCGAGTCACTTTGATCTGGGTAATTCTGCCTCAAAATCCTCGATCTTGGCTGGAGATGCTTCAACTTGTTGTTGTGCCATGGCCTCCTAGTCAACAAACTCTTGTATAATAGCTTCGTTGACAAGTCCCTCTAAGCATTGTTTAGCTGTAGTGACGACTTGCTCCAGTTATTCTCCTCAGCCTTCAATCTATGAGAACAGTTGGCAAGCCTCATCCTGTATAGGTTGGAGCCTCTGATTCACTTCCACGACTTTGCTCTGAATGGTGTGGACTTGTTGTTGAGCAGTGCGTTGCTCTTGGGATCAATTCATCCTTTCAACAGCTGATAGGGGCTTCAACTGCACTTGTATTGTTTTTTCTTACTGCTTCGCCTCCTGGAGCTGTGACTCTAGTGCCTTTAGTTCTGGGTTCTCAGTGAGTTGCTCATAAGTCTAGGCACTGCGATCACTTAGTTTTTTACATTCTATGGTAAGGGCCTTTATTCTCTCAACTGCGCTTCGAGCAGTTGCATCTCTTTGATCCTTCACATCCTGCGAGGTGTCGGGCATTGTGCGGAGCTCTAAGTCTGTTATTCTTTGTTGTAGCTGTTGGATAGCTTCTGCGAGCTACTCTACTTGATTCTTGACTCGATCTTTTGCATTTGGCTCAAATCCTATCATAGAGCGAAGTTCTCTATTGACTGCTTCTTTTAGTTTGAGTTGTTCTGTGAGCAACTGTTCTTTTTCTTGCTGAATCTGTGATTTCTCCTCTTCAAACTTTTTCTGTAGAGCAACCTTTTCCTGCTCCGCAACTCAACATTTTTCTATGACTACTTCTTTCACTTGCTTTAAAGCCTGGGTGGCTTGTTCTATTTCTTCCTGTGCACGACGAAGGTGAGCTTCAGTCGCATCGGCTAGTTGGTGGAGTTGGGGTGGCTCATCTCCCAACTCTGGTTCTTTCGACAGCAAGGGTGCAATGGACACTGCACGACTGGACTAAAGTGCCTATTGTACCCCTCAGAGCTCAACCTCAATTCTGTCGTACATCTCCTTATGCTTGGCTTTATTTTTCTACAAGATTCCCTGCGAGGCGTCATTTATAGCTGCGATGATGAAGTCAAAGTCATTGATAGTGAGCACAGTCTGCATCTTGGTCAAGGTGGCTCTGGATTTATTTTAGAAAGAGGGTTTCGGGGGAGAAACCTTACTCTTCTTCAAGGGATCAACCTCATCTCTAGGCGGTGTTACTTAACCTCTCTTCTGCTCATATTATTTGTTTTTTATCTCTTCTACTTCGTCATCACCCCCTCGGTCAGGTGATACTGAAGAAGTTTTTTCTGATGCACTGCTTAAGTCTTGGACTTCTGCGGTCTTCTTACTTTTGCTGGTTGTAGGTGTGTCATGTTCTTTGTGAGTGGCCTCTAAGGTGTCAAGTTTGGGGTCATACATCTCTACAGGATTAGCGGGGATAAGGAGGTATGTTGACCAGTCCTTAGTTATCTCCTCGAGGTCCTCTTCTGTGAGATTGCAGTACGATTGAAGCTCCTCCTTATGCCCGTCTGCTCGTGAAGTGATATATATGAAGTGTTGATCTGCACAGAACTTCATGAGGGGTCAGAACTACTATAGGGTGTTTGGCATCATGTGAGGTTCAACTTCGATAGCCCTCTTAAGTTGGAGATAATATGTGTGAAATATTGCATTCAACTTCCACTGTTTTCCCATATCGCTTGAGTACCAGAGCATGGTGAAATTCGCAACAAGTGGTTTGAACGACTCAATGTTTGGGAAGGTCACACCTTCCAGCATATCCCAAGAAATAAACGCGATGAGAATCAAGATCCAGCTAAAGTGGAACTGATAGCCCTGATCCCGTTCTTCGTGGTAGTCTAATTCCAACTGATTAAATAGGTACTTAGCCCAGTTCATCTGCAGGCCTTCCATGCATTTCCCTGCAAGGTCAACGAAAAACCCCATGGCCTGCGTGGGTCTGTTCTTCCTTATTAGATTTACTGCTATTAATTGGCATGGTAGGCACACTGTGCCATTCTAGATGGAAGATAAATTGTAGCCTCGTGTCCCCTTCTCAACATCGCCGCAGGTTCCTTGATCTTTTGTGCTAATGCGCAATCTGTGGCTTTCCTCGGATAGAAGTCCTGCAAATCGAGTCCTTGCATACTTAATCTAGTGATCCTATGGATCAACATTGGATCGACCGTGATATGTCAGTCTAGCCATAAGTAGGAACCATGGTAACATGAGAGAAGGAGATTAACATAGGCATTAACCTCCTGGTGCCTTCCAAAGTGTGGTATTTTCATTACTTTCAACAGGGTGGACTACGCGAGGTTCATCATCCACGGCTGGGGGATTATTTTCGAGTTCTTCCCCTTTGTCCTGGTCAAGTATTTATATGGGGTGAGAATACTATGGTTCTTGCGGTCTCCTAGGTTGAAGTTACTGAACTTCAACATTGCGATCTTGTCTTACTATGCTCTAACTACGCATATCCCCTTCGGGAGGTACACAGTAACCATGATGTAATCAAAATCTCTCAGTACACTATCACGACTCACCATGCCAGCCAGAGGTGGGATGTAGTTAGGTAATATGGTCAGGATTATCTTTGAATTTGCTAGGTCATCTCTGTGCTTGGTTCTCTTTTTTGTGATGAATCGGGATGGTCCGGATCTGCGAGCGGTCGGCGAAGAGGCTTGCACTCCTCTCGTCGATGATGCTTGTACACCCATAGACATTACCCTTTCAGACATTACTCTTTTAGTCATGAGGTCGATGAGTATCTCCTTCACAGAATATTCGACTGTGCTAAGTTCTTCGGACATACATGCTCATGGTTGAATATCTCAGGTTTGAAGAGTAACTACGCAATGCAACGGGATGGATGGTGATAGCTCGATGATCACTGTGAAAAATCAACTGATCTGTGGGCTCAGATAATCATGCTTGGAAAAAGTGTTCTCAGTGCAAGAATTGATGGAATAAGTAGATAACTAGGCAACAAATCTCTTGAACGGGTGCGAAGCCTTCATTAATTCAGTTTTGTCCATTACGACGCGGTCCCAAAAGTCTAATGGCGAGCTTCCTGACCATAAATGTCGTTCTACCCATTCGGGGTGTCAATCTAATGGTTATACTGTTTCCAATGGCTATCTTTCTTCACCATGGTGAAGTTCCATGTGGCGTTGTTCTGCTATCCTGACGAAGTTCCAGTTTTTCAAAATTTCCTTCTGCGAAGTTCCCTCTAGAACCTTTTGTAACTTTTCGATCTTTGATTTCTTCTTACTTAGTTTTCTAGCCTTCTTTCCAGTGAGCTTCATCTCAGTATTCCTCTTTCCATTCTTATTCTTATCTCCTCTTGGCATAGTAACTTTGCGCTATTGAGATTCTTTCCTAGGATTCAAGGGAAATACTTCTCTCTATCTGGGGTAGGTGCTTCAATCTTCTGTGAGTCTTCTTGTGTTCTTTCAACTTCGACGTCCAAGTTTCTAGTTGTAAATAGCTTCGATATTTTCTCCTTTTCTTCAATCAAGTGTGCGATCCTCCTAGTCATGAAATCTTTTAATTCTTGCTTCTTCTGCTCTAAGACTTCTTCTTCTTTCCTTCTAGCTTGATCCCTTTCAATCCAAGTTTTTCCTAGTAATATAGAAAATGGGGTGTTGTTCTCAATAAATTTAACAACCTCAAACTCTTCCTTTGTCGAAGTTCCATGAGCACTCATAGATATCTGGGTGATATTTCCACGTAGGTTTATCAGCTTTCCTCTAAATAATCCTATTCCTCCCAATGAAGGAATCATAGCAGGATTTCTTAAAGTTTCCCAAGTTCTTTCTGTCATAATATTCACCTGTGTTTCTTCATCCAGAACACACTCAATGTCGAAGTATCCTATTCTTGCTTCTATGCATTCTTTTTCTTTGAAGATCTCTAATAAGTTGATATCTCTGTGATCATTTAGGGTTTCTTTCATTTGCAATAGTACAGTCTCTGATTCTTTCAGGGGCTCTACCATGGTCTCAGTTTCTTGACCTTCCTCAGGGTTTTCTTGTCTCATATTCATTATTTCAACCTTAGCAATCATTCTAGGGAAATCTAAAACTTCATGATCCATATCTTTACAACAAAGAAAACTAGGTCTTCTACCAGATCATTTCTTAGAAATATGTCCTGGTCTCCTGCAATTGTAACAAAGAGTCAATACTCTCTTTCTCTTAAATGATCGCCAACCTTTCCTATACTATGCACTAAGATCATGGTAGGTAACTTGAAAAAAACAATTTCCAGGGTCCTATATCCATTTGTTAGTCCAAACATTTTCTCTATGCACAGGAATAACATATCTTTCACTATTCTTATAAGATCTACTCATATCAAATCTTCTTTCTTCTTGCTATGCCCTAGTTTTCAGGCTAGGAATTTTTTTATCAAACATACCTAGATCCGTATTCTTGAAAAAAAAAATTCTACTAATCTTTCTTTCAGCAGAGCACAAAGATTCCAGATCTAAAACTTTTTTCTATTCTTACCTCTTTCAGAGCACAAGGATTCAAGATATTACCTCCTTTCTTCAGATCTGAATTCTCTTCTTAGGGCAGAGTTTCACAATCCAAGTAGAGTGTTGTGCACCAAGGCAACAGATCTATGCATAGATCTTTAATAGTTTCGGGTCAGATCTTCACACAAAGCTTCTTCTTTCTCAGTTCCCAGCAATCACAGTTTCAGGTCCTGGCAACGGAACCATTTGTTGGCAGAGGGGAAGAACCAGGGTTCAACACTACAACAACGCACCAACAAAACCCTATCTACCATCCCTTTCAAAAACACCTGTAAAGAAGATGAAGTCTCACCCGAGGTAGAGTCAGGGGTGGTTGCAGGACTCAGACGTCTGCAACCTTAGCTAGGACACAGATCTGTGGTTGTAACACCATAACAGAGCACTTAGAAATTATGATTCATAAATATTCAATCTTAGTTTACAACACAGCTAAACCCTAACAACAGATCAACATAACATTCACACAGATCCAATAGATTCAAGAACTAAGCATACCAATAAAGATCAGATCTAAAATTCATTCACATTATTCAACACTAAGCTATCATATCAGATTCATCTATCATCTAACATCTAATATCACAGTAAGCATTGAGTCACATGAACAAAAGAACATCCAAAAATCATAAAACATTCACAACATAGGATATACGTGGTTCACCCCCACCCTGGGGCTACGTTCACCAACTCATCGTCCTCTTTATTATCTTCGATCAATCTTCTTACATGAACAAAGCCTCAAAATAAAATCCGCATAGGACAGGAGATTTGTGCACCTCTCTAGATCCTCCTTTCTTGAGTTATAGAACAAAGCCTTCCACAGTCTCTTACAATCACTTGCACTTAGCTCTGCATGCCTCACACAGTATGCACAAAGCAATTACCACTTAGCACTTAGCACACTTACAACTGAATAGTCACTACTAGTCACCATTCACTACTTCTTACATCGCCTAGACTTCTATTTATACATAAAAAAATATGCCTAAGCATGGGTAAACCCATGGGCCAACATCCCCATACCCATTACATAAGCCCAAAACCCAGAATGGCCCTAAACAGGGGCCGAGATCCCACGATCTCTGCTTCGTCTTGCGCTCTGTCTTCAGCAACCTTTCAAAGTCCCAAAAATAGGTCAAACATGACCAAGGATCCTCAAAACTTGGTCAAGGGCGAACACAACACATGCTTGTTGAAACACATAAAAAACACTCTTCATAGTTGTGGAAATGAAACACACTTGTATTAAAAGAAAAATACTTTTGCATAAAAGGGAGAGGACAAACTAACTTTGGAGAAACCCCACTAAAGTGTATGTGTGGTCTCTTCCCTCATGTCTTACTGTATTCTCTCCCCCTTAGGTTGTCCATAAAACCAATCCAAAAGCCATTAAAGCAATCTAATTCAAATTATACCTATTACCGTTTACAACTCCTCGACAACAACGCCAAAATGTTGGTGAAATTGTATGCATAATATATTACCAAACATAAATTATCAATCAGGATTCATAATCAGTAGATTTGATGCACTATATGTGCCGACAACAGGTAGTTTATCACGTCTAGTGAGTATAGCATAAATAAGAGACATTCAAAACTCAACACTTTGTTTTCACACTTCAAAGATAACACTCTCCACACATTTAAACCTTCAGAAAGCAAAACTCATAAACAAGCATATGATCTAAAGCTCTTGCTCAAGTGATGGACCTGTTCATTGATGGCTCATGAAAGGAAAATATGAACTTTGATTCTATCTCCTAGAGAAACTAAACTAACAACAATTAACAGTTTGTGCATTCACAACACTCCATTATAGGTGCATGTAGGGTGAGAGATGGAGGTCTTGATTGTGCATTTGTTAGCAAAGTGTAACCTAATCAATTCTGGAAAATAAATCTAAGTGTAGTGGGATTCTCCATTAAGGCTTATGTATGGTGAAATATGGAGATCCAACTATTTGTGCACTGCCACACTTTGCAACAAATTCTAATAGTGAAAATAAAACAAAATAACATGAAATCAAAATAACAGGTACATGAAATGAAAATCTACACTTAATAATTTACAATGAGCTTACCAAGATGGATCGGTGGCCCTTTTCGATGCCAAAATGGAACCGTTTAGATCAGAAGATGCTAACTTCTAAAAGACACACATGATCATTGAAATCAAACTTTCATTAATATTCAACAAGTAGGTTTACAAAAAGAGTATTTTCATGAATCCAATCTGCATCATAACAACTCCCCCCTTCATGAAGAGAGAACACTCTCTTTTATACATGAGAGCTTTGAAAAAAAGATAAGCATATCATAATTATAGATCCACTTTTCTCTCAACCAATTTCCCATTATTACAAAATACGATCCCTTCAAATCCTCACACATATCTCTCATATATCTTGGATAAGATATGTTATCCATTCCCCATGATCTCCACCTTGAAATAGGCTTCAATTATATCCTCAAATATTGAAATGGTGGAGGAAGTATTCGAGAAGTCTTTTTGAATTAATCCTTCACATATTCCTTCACATTACAAAGCTCACACTTTTTTTTACATATATATGAAAACATGTCGATTTTCTAATATTTAATCACAAATTCTCTTTTAATACTAAAATGAATAAAGTGGAAAATAATAAGGTGAAACCCAAATATATGTATGAAAATGATATTATGAAAGGTTAATGGGGCGATGAAATGTGAAGAATGACGAAGGGAAAGGTGGATAAAAATACGACATTTTTTGAGTCCCAACAAGGGGTCTGGACTTTATCAGTCTTATTAATCCTCCATCTTCAGCAAGGCAAGTTTTCATATTGACAACCACAAATTATTTTATGAAATGGATTGAAGCTATCCCACTTAAACATTCGCCGGATGAGCAGGTTATTTCTTTCCTTGAAACTAATATTTTCTCCAGATTTGGCCTTCCTTTAGAGATTATTGTAGACAAAGATCCCACTTTTATTTCTCCTAAGATGGATCAGTTTCTAGCTAAACTCGAATTTAAACATTTTACCTCATTATATTATTACCCTCAAGGAAATGGGAAAGCCGAGTCTACTAAAAACAATATGATAAGAATTATCAAGAGGCTCATTGAAGATAAGCCTCGTTAATGGCACACCCTCCTCACTTACGCCCTTTGGGAAGATCACACTACTACCAAGGTGAGCACATGTTGCATTCCATTTTATCTTTTTTATGGTCAAGAAGCTATCTTTCCTACTGAGCTGGAACTTTCTTCTTTAAGGCTAATGCTACAGATTGAAGAATTAAATTATTCTAATATATCTCAAAGGATAAGTGCACTATTGGCTTTAGAGGAACAAAGGACGTTTTCCTTGGAGAACATAAATAAAAGACAACAAACTATGAAGAAATATTTCAATAAAAGCGCAAAAGATGTCATATCTAAGGCAAATGAGAAAGTCTTGCTTTGGGATTTAACTCATGCTGATAGAGGAAGGTATTCAAAGTTTCAAAAGTTATGGCTGGGTCATTTTCAAATCGTTTTTTTCCTAGGAACAAATTCTTATATTCTAAAGGACTTGGAAGAGTGATTATTTTCCTATAGCACCAATGGTTCCCACTTGAAACAGTATGTGGAACCAAGTTAAAATGTTGTATGGAATTACTTTTGTATTATAGTTTTGTTTCACTACATTGATTTTTCTTTTCTTTTTTATTTTTTTTCTGTTTCATTTTTGTTGTTTTTCTGTTATTAATTTCTTTTCATTCCAAAAATAAAATTTTGGACCAGTTTTTCCACAACAATGTTATTCTGCAAGTATTGTTAATCAATAAAAATCAAGTTACACAATTGTCATGATGTCCCTCCTTGAAGACATCATTGAAATTGCTATTTTCTTCCAATACTACTCGTAGATAAGATAATTGTTTTTTCATCCCTATTTTCTTCTTTCCTTTTCTTCCCTCTTCCTTGAGATTAAAAAAGAGAACACCATAAATTTTTCTCCTTAAATCAAAAAATGATTTTACTCTGATGAATAGAATGTTATGCATACAGGAATAAGCCCCTCAAATGTATCACTTTCCATGAGTTATTCCCAAAATACCAAATCATTTTTTCCCTTAAACTGCCTCACTTCCCCTGTTGCATAATCATTCTGATATATAATTCCTTGATTTAATGTTCACCTAGTATATGAAACTAGACATTATGAGTTCTTAATCTGTTGGAAACATATTTTTCTATGGAGTCGCCAGTTTGTTGACACTTAAAAATGAAACGATGAATACTATGCTCGCAAATGATTACCAAGCTCTATTAATTATTTATATTAATAATAAACTAGTAGGTGGGACCCCCTTGTCGACTTGTGGTGCTATGATGGATATGCTGCACTTATATTTTTCTTTCTATTGTGTTGGTACCAGCACAATATTCTACAGTTCGATGTTTCAAATCATGGTTTAGAATGTTATGGTGACATGAGATGGTTGGTTGATCGATGCATGGAAATGGATGGTTTTGATGACCAATATCAGATTATGTTAAGTCCACCCTATGGATGAAAGGATTATTATAAGTTTTGTTTCGATATTGCAATTAAATATGGAATTAATTGGTTTAAATATGATGTTGATAAGAGATGATATTGAAGCTCTTTTGAATTAAATAACTTTACACAAGCTCTAATGCTATGTATTATTGTGACAAAAAGAGGTGCAATAAACCTTTGTTACTAGAATTATGCGCCTTATTGGATGTTATATGTTGAATGCACATGGGGTAATGTTATAGCACATTGTTATTTTGGAGAGTTTGAAATTACCGAAGGTGTTTCACTATGCAAATTTTATATGGCAATGGTTATGTGGTTGATGAAATGCCTAGTGCTATGATGAATTGGTTGGCTCATACGTTGAATTGAATGAGGTTGGAGGGAGAAGCGACGTGCATTTAATGCACGCCACTCAAACACCCCTCAAGTCCTTCACCCTAGTCATTCTTGCATTTTGTTGCTTTTGGCTCTAGTGGTTGTTGATGCTCTGCATTGTTCGGTTGTGAAGGAGGTATACACTCTAGCTTCTTCCTCATGAAGGATTTTCCAAGTATGGGTTACTTACTCTTCCATCCATGATAATTACTCTTCCCTTCGAATCAATTTTTGGCTCTGGATTGCTCATGGTCTATGTGTTTCTTAAGATTTTATTGGATATTTTAACTTTGTATTGGTGTTGTTTCCATGGGTTCTTGTGGACTGTTGGAATTAAGAAAAAAAGAATGGTTATGCTCTCCTAGTAGTGTGTAATCTTTGCATGGGTTTATTGATAAAATGGAAGTGAAGCATGATCAGTCGGCTTGGGTTTTGGGTTGGGTTTCTCTGTGGAAATTGATTACTTTCCAAGATCTGAGCCTTCCTCATGAGTATTACAGCCAATCTCTTTGTTTAATATTTTCCACTCCATTTTCATCTCCGTGGTTGATATTTTTTTATCCTCTCGGTTTCAATGTGAACTGTTGAAAGTTGAAGTGTATCTTGCCTTGACTTGGAAAAACCCCGAGATGTTAGCTATCATACCGTTTCCCTCACTAACAATGTTGTCTTGAAAGAATTGCATAGTTGGGGTTAACATCACCCAAAAGTTAAATGAAAGCATTATACATGCTTTTGGTAGGGCACGGGTTTGTGCTTGGACACTCATTTTACATTGTTTTTAAGAGTTCACTTATTTCTGTTCCCTGTTGGAGGTGGCTTACTGTCATTTGGTAACCCTCACAGTTGAGATTATGGTTACTTGTTATATGTCTGTGGTAAATTTTAAAAGGCACGAGCTGCATGTGTTTTTAGAAGACTTATTCCTTTGATTGAGCCATATGTTCTTACTCCCATTATTTGTGTTTAAACCCTAAATACGATCTTGATATCATTTCAATCCAGTCAAGGGTAATTAAGCACTATGTGTGCTTGGTCGATTGAGCATGATTTCGTTCTTTCCTTTGTTTAGAAATGTTTGAAGAGTTCTGTACATGTTGATTTATGTGAATCTTGGACTCAGAGTTGCATGTTATTTGTTGAATGCTATTCGAATCAATACTTATGTTGATTATGTTATCACTCCAAGAAACCCTTTGTGGTTGTAGACCAAAGGTACTTGGCAACTTAAGAAATTTAATAATCAAAATATGTGTGGAACAATGGGATAACTGAGAAGGCTATGAAAAGGACAACTTGTTATGCATCTAAATAAACCAGTGCTTTGAGAGACCAGATATCAGTTACAGTAGATAAAAAGGTGTGAAGAATACCATTCAAGATAAAAAAGTACAAGAGATGTAGGGTCATACAAGACAGTAAAGAAACATCTAATTCATATTCATGAGCTATACTAGAATATAAAAGTTCTGAATAACTAAGCTGAATAGAATTAAATAACAGAGTAGTGGAGTATATGAAAAGACTGATATATAATAACCAAAGAAGACTGTGATTCATATAACATAACACAGTCAAAGTACATAGACAAAGTGTCCAAGATTGAACCCTATGTCTATCTTAAGTCTGTAGCTTTATAGCTTTACATCACAGTTCTCAGATCCTAAAACAATGGATCTGATATTCTAAAAACAAAAAGTAAACTATATTTACAAAAAACTAGGAAGAAATCCTCAAGATGAGGTCAGTTGATATCTGATGATCTTTAAGAATAGTAAAGTGTTGATGAAGTGTAGTCTAGCCTCCCAAGGTTGTTTGATTTAGTCTTCCAAGGATAAAATTCGAGTTTGCTGAAGTGTGCAAACAACCCTGATTTTCTGCCATTGAAAAAGGTACCAAAACTAATTGAAACCCTTCTTCCTTCCCTTATCTATCAAAAATAGTCATTGGATCTGACTTGATAATTCAAACACTATCCATTTGAAAAGGTTTCAAACCATTCGGACTCAAAAAATTCTGATCTGGGCAAAAATTCGGTCATTCTGGAAGTTACAGGCTTTCGGTGGTTAACTCAGGTAAAAATTAGGCTCTTTAACCACCGAAAGCTCTGCTTTCGGTGGTTAATGAGTGCTTTTCAGGCTCTCTTAAACCAGCGAAAGTCAGACTTTGTTGAAACTTCAAAAATGCAAAATTTTGAATACCTTTTTTATTTGCTGGAGGTTTAGGGTGCCTTTGGTGATGTTTCTCCTCCTCTGATAGGACTAGCAATCTCTTGCTATTGTGTACTGGTCTCTACTTCTCCCTCCAAAGATGTAGCAATCTCATGTAGGGTTTCCAACTTTGTATGCTCCTGAGCTGGAGGTTGGGATTCTTTTATTTTTAATCTCAGAAGTCTTAGCTGCCTGTACAACTTCATATTTTCCTTTATCAACATCCTATTCCTGTCCTTGATTTTATTATGTTTTTCCTTGACAGTTTGATTAATGTTATGAAGTTCTTCATTTCTTTCTGTCAAGTCTGTATTTGTATTCTTAATAACCCTTATTAAAAATTCCATTTCGTAGATTTCTTGCAGAAGTTTCCTCACTTTCTGAGTCCTAGAAGCTTTGGGTTTTCTCGAAGAAGCTCCTACTGATGATTGATTTTGTTCCTCTGGAGGAGTAGGAGTAGGTAGGTTTGGGTATTCATCAGTAGCTGTATCAGTTTTCTGCTCTCCTTGTGCCTCATTATGCTCTGGTTCATGCTCAGAATCTGAATATGGGAGATTTAAAGGATTATCCTCCATGGCCAAACCTTCAGCCTTCTCTCCTTCCTCAAACTATAATTTTCTCTTTGTTCTCTTCTTCTTGGATGAGGAAGATTCTGCTTGCTATTTCAAGGGTGAAATAGCCCTTCGTTTCCTTTGAATACTCTTGGGAATAATAGCCTTCCTTGTGGTAGTCTTCTTGTTCTTGTCCTCTTGTGGTTTGTCAGTCTGGAATTCATTCCAGAAGAGAAAGTAATTCCATGCAACCTGCTTCTTCTTCAGAGACTCCTTGATAATAAGAGTGATGAGTCCCTGATGGGACAACCTTCTTGCCACCTTAGTGGGATTAGCCTTGACCTGTCTTTCCATTTTGGTGAGAGCCTTATGAAGATAAAAAGGAAGATTGATAGGTGCTCAGCCTATGAAATGGTTTAGAAGCTTGAAGTGATAAAACATCACTCTGTTATATCTCCCTTCGCATGTTATGTAACCAAATATTGCTTTCAACAAGGACTGACACTTTGGTTCCAAGTAAGACATTGGAATATCCTTTTTCCAGATCAAATCTTTGCGTACAAGCAGCAGGTATGACCTAAATTCAATGTTTGAAGGTATGGTAGACTTGAACCAACAGTCTCCTGACCTAGGTAAACCTGTGTATTTGGAAATTGCAGCTTCATCCATCACGAATTCCTATTTTCCTACTGTAGCAGTCCTCCCATCATATGAAATGGAAAATGATTCGCAAACTTGTTGATGGAAGTCTGTCAGTTTTTCATAGTAAGCATAAACACCGACCTGCTTGAAGAATTCGACCACCTCAGGGTGAGTCTCGAGGTACCAAACCCCATCAAGTTCAGCCCTTAGGGCTGGTCCAGACTTTGGCATTTAAGAAATGCTGATGTGTCCCTGTCAATTAGGAGAATATGCATGATAATAGGGACAGAACTCGAAACTTTAAGAACAGGTCAAGGTATGGTATGGCTTGATGAATAGAAGGTGTGACTCATCAAACAGAGAGTATATTTCGACAACATAATCGATGAAAGAGGATTTAACTCAGAGCTAAATTAGGAACCAGGTGTATAATTTAGAGTAAGAATAATGACCATAGGTATGACTCAGCATCATGATTTAACCAAAACTTGATTCAAACAACCAATAAACTAAAATTAAGTCGAGACTTATTTCCGGGTAAGAGACAATATAGAATCATAATATGACCGAATTGAAACTACCTGATGACTGGGTTGAATGATTCGGTTTGACACCTGGACGATTGATCGATTGCTGAACTCGAGACTTTAATCACCAACTTGCCATAGTGAATGGGATTTTGAACTTTGCTAATGTGCCTGGTTGAGAGAATCACGAGATTGTGATATAGATGATAGCTATCGGAGTCAAAATGAAATTAAATGGAAATTAAATAGAGCTAAAAATAAATCATCATGATCTTGTAATCCTGTGGCTGGCAGTATTGAAAATCCACGTGATGTATCCTTTTTGTTATGCGAAATCTCATATGAGTTTCTGTGCCTCGCCGAAACTTAATGTTAATCTGACAGATGAAGGCTGAGAGGACATTTCGGTATTAATTCATCAATGACTTGGAGAGCTCACCATTTGACATGAATTTTGACAATTATAAGTGATGATCACACTCGCTTGACATCTGGTTCTTGCTAAAGCATGAGTTTTTCCTTTGCGCATATAAACATTTTCAATGGTTAACGAGCCTTTTATTTCTGCTTCTTAACCACTGAAAACCACGACTTTCAGTGGTTAATAGCCATTGTTTAACCCCTTTTAACCACTGAAAACTTGAGATTTGAAATTTTGAATGCCAAGACCAAAGATGATACTTCTTCCAAGTTTACATCCAAAAAGCAGACCATATAACATACCTCAAAAATCTAGAAATGAATTTTTTTGACCTGTTTCTTTTACCTAAAATTGAAAGCTTGACAGTGCTATTTTAGGAGATAACATCTGGCTCCTACTTGGGGATGGAATTCTCCCAGTGAGGTTCCAAGAACAAGTATTTCCAGTCACCTTATCTATTGGACTATGGAGTCATGTGGCCTGTGCAACTGTTCCTCTGCAAGCCTGCCTGTAGTTTGCATGTTTATTGAAGAAAACTGAAAGAAATCTACTTGCTCTTATCAAGAGCTTATTTTTCAGCTTACTCCTACACTAACCAAACATACTGCCTCTTATCAGGTGAATTCATGTTTCCAATGAAGCCATGTAAGGAGATGATTTACTAACATCATGCTAGATCTTGACCCGAACAACAATGGAAACCATATCATGCAGAAAAGAGGTTTGAATAGATGATAAAGACAATCTTCTTCCGACAGAAAATTTTTAACATCTATGCTGCTCATAGACTCCAAAGAGTAAGCAAAAGGGTCATCAAATTCACAAAGCAATACCTCTTTGGACTGCTGATCCAACTGTAAATTGAAAAGATGTTGAAAACTGCCTTTACTAATCTCATTGTTGAATGCAGGCTGCTCGAGATCTATTGGAGAAACACATACGATGGACTACTGATCTAGACTGTTCAATTCCTCGCCTTCTTCTTGATATTTGCTGCAAACTTCCAGTCGCTGCAAATCTTGAAACTGAGAGATACCCTTAGGATCTATTGTAGATTCAAAACTGTCATATGCTGATATAAAAATCTGCTCATCATTTTTTAATTTTTTATAGGAGGCAATTTGATCTTGATAGCTATTATTAACCACAACATGCATACATCTCTGATCATCTCTTTGCTAAAACGTATGACTAGATGAAATTTTAGTAGTGAACAATCCTTCACAAGACTTAAAGTCTTCTTCCTCATCACTGTATTTATCAAATATGAGAACATCAAGAACAATTTCTAATGATGTAGATGAAGATTCTTGCATAGAGTCATCAACAACAGGATCTTGAAATAGATTTGAAAAAATATCACCTTTTACCTCATCATATTCATCTTTCTCATTTGACGTTGACATGTAAAGTACACAAGGAGAAATATAATCCTCTGGCCGTCCTTCTTGGAGATTAGATGTTTTCTAAAAATCTTGTTCCTCATGGTTGGGACAACTTCCCTTGGTTTGTAAATCCGGAAGCTGAGAGCTGCCTTTACTGATCTCAATTTTGCATGTAGGCAACCTTTGTTTCAGATCCAAAACTTTCAATTTTTGATCTATCAATCTGCTTATCATCTTTAAAGTTTTCAAAGGGAACAATTTGATTTGCATAACAATCTAAGATAGTGGATGCATTTGGTATACTGTTTAAAGCATCTATACTATGGCCATCTTCCTGAAGACCATCCATATCTTGATCATGGTGAGAGATATCTTCTGCTGTAGCAAAATCTTCATGAGTATTTGGATATTTATTCAATAAATAAAACTCATGATAGCATTGAGGATAGAGAAGGTCATCTAGAAAATGGTCTTTACAAAAATTATGGAAGGCAGCATGAAAATCAGCCAAAGAGATGACACTTGCACTTGGAAGAGACCGACACCAGTCAAGAGCAATCCCTTCTAATGAAAATTTGAAAAGCTTAATTTGAACATCCTTATGTACAATTTCAAGCCGGTCAATAAAGTCATGGAAATCCAACAAATTTTCAGCTGGCACTTCCCACTTCTCTCCACAAAATCTGGGAATACTACATTCCCATTCATCTCTAGTAGGTATTGGATGAGGGTAACCACAAATACTTGAAAAATCACAGAACTCATACCTTGTAGGAAAGATCTGGTTCATGTCATACCAGTGGAGTCATCAACAGATTTAAGAGCAATGGAGTTGCCACTGAATCTGTCCTTCATGGAGTCTCCAGATAGATAATTACAACCGAAATAATGTCCAGGCTTTGTCTATCATCAAAGATGGATCTATGTCGTCTCCCAAGGAAGCTGAGCTTCAATCTCCTCTCCCCGGCAATGGCGCCAATTTGTTATCACTCCAGGAAACCCTTTGTGATTGTAGACCAAAGGTGCTTGGTAACTTAAGAAATTTAATAATCAAAGTATGTGTGGAACAATGGGATAACTAAGAAGGCTAAGAAAAGGACAAATTGTTATGCATCTAAATAAACCAGTGCTTTGAGAGACCAGATATCAGTTACAGTAGATAAAAAGGTGTGAAGAATACCATTCAAGATAACCAAGTACAAGAGATGTAGGGTCATACAAGACAGTAAAGAAACATCTAATTCATATTCATGATCTATACCAGAAGATAACAGTTTTGAATAACTAAGCTGAACATAATTAAATAACAGAGAAGTGGAGTATATGNACTGTGATTCATATAACATAACATAGTCAAAGTACATAGCCAAAGTATCTAGGATTGAAACCTGTGTCTGTCTTAAGTCTGTAGCTTTATATCTTTACATCATAGTTCTCAGATCCTAAAACAATGGATTTGATATTCTAAAAACAGAAAGTAAACTATATTTACAAAAAACTAGGAAGAGATCCTCAAGATGAGGTTAGTTGATATCTGATGATCTTTAAGAATAGTAAAGTGTTGATGAAGTGTAGTCTAGCCTCCCAAGGCTGTTTGATTTAGTCTTCCAAGGATAAAATTCGAGTTTGCTGAAGTGTGCAAACAACCCTGATTTTCTGCCATTGAAAAAGGTACCAAAACTAATTGAAACCCTTCTTCCTTCCCTTATCTATCAAAAATAGTCATTGAATATAACTTGATAATTCAAACACTATCCATTTGAAAAGGTTTCAAACCATTCGGACTCAAAAAATTCTGATCTAGGCAAAAATTCGGTCATTCTGGCAGTTACAGGCTTTCGGTGGTTAATTCAGGTAAAAATTAGGCTCTTTAACCACTGAAAGATCTGCTTTCGGTGGTTAATGAGTGCTTTTCAGGCTCGCCTAAACCACCGAAAGTTAGACTTTTTTGAAACTTCAAAAATGCAAAATTTTGATTACCTTTTTGATTTGTTGAAGGTTCAGGGTGCCTTTGGTGATGTTTCTCCTCCTCTGATAGGACTAGCAATCTCTTGCTATTGTGTACTGGTCTCTGCTTCTCCCTCCAAAGATGTAGCAATCTCAGCTAGGGTTTCCAACTTTTTATGCTCCTGAGCTGGAGGTTGGGATTCTTTTATTTTTAATCTCAGAAGTCTTAGCTGCCTGTACAACTTCATATTTTCCTTTATCAACGTCCTATTCCTGTCCTTGATTTTATTATGTTTTTCCTTGACAGTTTGATTAATGTTATGAAGTTCTTCATTTCTTTCTGTCAAGTCTGTATTTTTCTTCTCAATAACCCTTATTAAAACTTCCATTTCATAGATTTGTTGCAGAAGTTTCCTCACTTTCTGAGTCGTGGAAGCTTTGGGTTTTCTCGAAGAAGCTCCTACTGATGATTGATTTTGTTCCTCTGGAGTAGGAGTAGGTAGGTTTGGGTATTCATCAACAACTATATCAGTTTTCTTCTCTCCTTGTGCCTCATTATGCTCTGGTTCATGCTCAAAATCTGAATATGGGAGATTTAAAGGATTATCCTCCATGGCCAAACCTTCAGCCTTCTCTCCTTCCTCAAACTATAATTTTCTCTTTGTTCTCTTCTTCTTGGCCGTGGAAGATTCTTCTTGTTGTTTCAAGGGTGAAATAGCCCTTCGTTTCCTTTGACTACTCTTGGGAATAATAGCCTTCCTTGTGGCAGTCTTCTTGCCCTTGTCCTCTTGTGGTTTTCCAGTCTGGAATTCATTCCAGAAGAGAAAGTAATTCCTTGCAACCTGCTTCTTCTTCAGAGACTCCTTGATAATAAGAGTGATGAGTCCTTGATGGGACAACCTGCTTGCCACCTTAGTGGGCTTAGCCTTGACCTGTCTTTCCATTTTGATGAGAGCCCTATGCAGATAAAAAGGAAGATTGATAGGTGATCGACCTGTGAAATGGTTTAGAAGCTTGAAGTGATAAAACATCACTCTGTTATATCTCCCTTCACATGTTATGTAAACAAATATTTCTTTCAACAAGGACTGCCACTTTGGTTCCAAGTAAGACATTGGAATATCCTTTTTCCAGATCAAATCTTTGTGTACAGGCAGCAGGTATGACCTAAATTCAATGTTTGAAGGTATGGTAGAATTGAACCAACAATCTCCTGACCTAGGTAAACCTGTGTATTCGGCAATTGCAGCTTCATCCACCATGAATTCCTGTTTTCCTACTATAGCAGTCCTCCCATCATATGAAATGGCAAATGATTCACAAACTTGCTGATGGAAGTCTGTCATTTTTTCACAGTAAGCATAAACACCAACCTGCTTGAATAATTTAGCCACCTCAGGGTGAGCCTCGAGGTACCAAACCCCATTGAGTTCAGCCCTTAGGGCTGGTTCAGACTTTGGCATTTAAGAAATGCTGATGTGTCCCTGTCAATTAGGAGAATATGCATGCAAATAGGGACATAACTCGAAACTTTAGGAACAGGTCAAGGTATGGTATGGCTCGATGAATAGAAGGCGTGACTCATCAAACAGAGAGTATATTTCAACAACAGAATTAATGACAGA